>JAQMCX010000029.1:17345280-17358223 GCA_029814765.1 Acanthurus leucopareius
TTTTTTTTTTTTTTTTTTTTTTTTTTTTTTGTTTTTCTTTTCTTTTATATAAAAAAAAAAATTTTATTTTTTTATTATTTCATTTTAAAATAAAATCCCCCCCCCCCCCCCCCCCCCCCCCCCACACACACACACAAAAATACATCATTACCAAAACTGATGGATTACAGATACTAATTTATGGTTTTAAATGCAAAAATGTTGATGTCTGATGTGTGTTCTAAAATTAACAAGCTTTGAGTGTATTTATTTTATGAATTATTTTTTGAGATTCAGTAAAATGAGGTTAGTGCTGGCTGTGCTTGTGTCTCTGCTACAGCAATGGTACACCAGCACAATGAACCTTGTAGGAACATGGCTGACTGATCGTATGGACCTGCAGCTCCATGTTTATCAGCTAAAGATCCTCATCAGAATTGTCAAGGTGAGATCGGCTGCATTTTACAACTTTAAACCTCATGTCTGAATGCAAGCGAAAATTTTCCATGAACCATGGTCATTCACTGACAAACAGTAGCCTACACTTGACATTTACAGCTTAACTGACAACTTTAAGTGACTTGGGGTCCCTCACACGCTCCCTGTGACGACTACTACTCACATACATTATGCACTGCCCTTTTCAACACCACATACATGTTTCATCATCATTCAGTCATTCCCAGGACCTTTTTGTAGTAAGTTCACAGTCATGGTCATTGGTGCACTGTGCCGCCCACTCTAATACCTGTCATGGGTATCAGTACTCAGAAAGTAAAGTTATAGATACACCAAAATGGAGATATGACCTATTTTATCATAGCTATATGTGATACAATTAGTGGTGCAAAGGGAGGTGATAATATTACAACATGATGATGACATCAAAAAAATGGTGACTGATTTCACTGTCACACATATTTTGTTGATTACTAATTTCATATTTTCTCTAAAGATTGTTGCCGAGCATTTAAAATATATGTAAAATGAAGACAGAAAGTGGTATGTAAGTCTATCCATGTGACCCAAAATGAATTTATTGAGGTTGTAATACTGTGACCTAATCTTCTGTGGGTGAATGCAACCTTACCTATCGAGACAGCTCTACTTCCACTGGAACTGCATTCAAAAGTCAGCCAACCTGATGATGTGCTTTGATGATTTTATTCAGTTTAAAAGAAGAATATTTATAGTTTTTGGTGGCAGGTGATACTTTAATATATATAGTTTTATATACTTAATGCAATTAACTTTATACTTTATGTGGTAAACCTGTAAAATCATTCCAAGAATGCCTTTGTCGACTGTTCCTGGTTTTTTGTTGTTTATTCGTTATAGAAAAAGTACCGTGACTTCCGCCTCCAAGGGGTGTTGGACTCCACATTAAACAGTAAGATGTATGAAACAGTAAGAAACCGACTGACCTTGGAGGAAACCACTGCCTCAGTGAGAGAAGGAGGGATGCAAGGCATTTCCATGAAGGACAGCGATGAGGAGGACAATGATAACTAGATTAAAAGCACTGTAAATTAAAAGTATGTCAAACCTTTCCTGAGGGTCAGCTGTATATGACTGGAAAACCTAGGCAGGCTTTCTGTGAGTTCAGAACAGATTGGCCTATCATCCATCTTGTTTTCATCATCATTTGCTTTTTCAGTTTGTCATTCCTATAAAGTTCCAGATTTCTGGTTGAATTAATATGAGAATGTTTTTGTTTTATAAATACTTGCATGATGCGAGTCCTATCAGTGCTGATTATTTTGAAATCCCTGTTGGATAATCATCAAGTCCTCTAAACTAAATTCATAATAGAGAAAATGCGTGCCTAGAATATCTTAAACAGACCAAAATGTTAGAGTATACCACAAGCACAAATGTAACCAACAGAAAGGCAAGAAATCATATCTATAATGTATCTTTTGAAGGCAAGAAAAAGGTTTATTTTCATGTTTTGCAACCCAAAATGTTGTCAGTCTTTGCATTGTATTTTCCCTTTTGCTTGCTACTAAGATATTGCTTTCACATTTACAACTGTGCATCAAGTATGGAACACTCTCTTTATTTTTGGCAGTTCTGCTTTAAAAAAGATTATGAAATACTTAAGTAATCCAGCCCACTATCTTGTGGTTTCAAAGTAAAAAAGTGAAATTGATAATGACTCTTAGCCTGCAAACACATACATGATGTACTTTTCATTGTTGAGGTCATGTTGCAATTGACACAAATGGCATTTTAACCGATGTTTTCTTGTTGGTTTAAGATGATAACCAACCAGTTCAATCCAAAATGACAGAGTAAAAACTAAAACGTTCATGACAATAAATTCTAAATGTTCTTGAGCAATATAGATGACCATTTGTTTGAACAAGGCTATGAATTAATTTGATTAATTTTATGTTTGTGCTAAAAAGTTGTGCAGTGAATGCAGCTACTGCGCATTGCCTTGTTGTAAAGGGTGTGAAACAGGTCTCATATTACAATTTTGTAACAAGTCTGCATCATGTCTCAACTGTAAAATTTTAAAAAATGTTTAAAACGATGTGCTGTGATATGATGTGATTGTAATAGTTTCGTCTCTTCTTGGTCAGCTTTTGAAAACATGCCTGATGTTTGCTAGTAATTACTACAATTTTCATAAAGCAAACTAATCCAAGGTATTGTCAACAAATTCCATAATTATAGTAACATAGTGACAAGAAGTGAGTATATCATTCAGTCTATACATTTACATCTCCAAGAGCCTTTCTGTCATGTTGAAAATCAATTTCATATTGCAAACAATTTGGCACAAATATCACCTTGGTACATGATTTTCCTTGGTAAACCAAATAAGTAGTTTTGCATGAACCTAACACAGTCCAAAAAGGTTATATTGTGTGTGTAAAGACTGAATGTAACTGCTTAAACAACGTTGTTTGTGGTCTTGTTTGACTACATTGTGTTCTACAGGTGTTTTAGTTATTTTTTTAGCCTACCTTATTGATGGGATGGACAAGTAACAGAAACATCTGTCAGCATAACACTACACAAGTACCATGAACTACATCCTTCAAAATGATTATATCACTGAATCAGCACCTCCTAAAATTAGAGACAATTAGATCCTTTATTTTAATAGAGGTTTTAATATTGGAATGGTATATAAAAGTTAAATTGTACCATTTAAAATTTTGCTCAGATAAAAGTAATTGTGTTAAAAAAATCTTCGATAAAAAATAAAAAGTAATTAGCTAAAATGCATTATTAGTAAACTGTAACATTTTTTGTTGGAAGGTAGGGTCTGGCAATATATCATGCTACTGATAAGATTGAAGAGCAGCTTTAGGCTACAAGTGCATTAACTGTAAATCTCACAACACTAGTCAGACAGCATCCTATTGTGTTGAAATGATAATGAATTCCATTTGTAGGGACAATTTTTGAAGCCTGTGCATATTGCTTATTATCATTACAAATCAATACAACTGTAACAAACAAAACATTAAGAGTTTAGGACAACATGACAGGTGTAACAAGCAATATTAGGCTAAAGAGATGAAATAACCACCACTTTCGCAGCAGAATAAAGCAACACCAAAGCAGACAACACAAAAATGTATAAATAATCACTCAACAATGGTTTGAGCCAAAAACATAGAGAGCTGCACAAGTTTTACACACTACGTAGAATGCACAAACAACACTACATTAGCAGGCAATGCAGGAGTTTATTTCCTCTCTGTAGTTGTTCTAGTCCACTCACCTGTCTGAACATCATTCTGTAAGCATTGTAAACAAGGTCTTGGTTCAATTTCTTTGCCTGTCCATTCTAAAATCAGAGTGTAACCAGTCCACCTCTCTGTTCCACTGTGCTTTTTTAAACATCTGAGCTAAAAGAAGCTCTTAAGTTGGAAATCCTAAAAAAACAGCAGAAGGTCTCCAACACCTCAGTGAAGGTAGATGTCTCCTAGCAATGTAGCAGACTTAAAAGCCACTGCTGGAGGATGCACTGCGAGCTTTTTAGCAATTACCATTGAGCCCATGCTGTACATGCAACATCTTAGGTGTGTTTAACTTGTGTCACTTAGCAAACTTATCAGCTTTAGACAGACAGGCTGAACGGACGGACAGGAGAGCAAACACATCAGCAGCATCTTCTCTGCTGCAGCTTCTGATTTGGTCCTTAGCTGTGCTCACTTATTATTTTTTTTAAGATTAAAAAATATACAAGGACGCATAAATATGACTTTTCAGTAAGGGGCTTGGTTTAATTTGTTACCTGGGTATCTATTATTAGGCTTAATAAAATAATGACTGAGTGTGGTTTAATAGACATACTTAACAACCTCAGTCCTGACAGCAGCCAGTAGAGGCTGTAATCTTAGTTACATCTCACAATACAAAAGTTTTAAAAAAAACAACATCATGATGATTAAGCAAATTTATTTCTCAGTAGTTGTAATACTACTGATAAAACCAATCAGTGGTAGCTTAAAAATTTAAGTTTGCAATGAGTGTGTTGCTGATAAAGAACTCTTGAGTTAATTAAAATTAGAAAAAACATTCCTTGGAGAGCCACACAGGATTGCCCACACACAAATTAACCAGCAAATGGTTGTTAAAATATCTTGTGATAGTCTGAACTGATGTGCAAATGGATGTACAACTGAGCAGCTGACATTACCATCCTCAGGACTGACATGGCCAAGTCTGATTAATTCAACAAAATATTAGTCTAATTGACTTAACTCTGTCAACTTCACTTTCAGCTGCATGATGGTAAAAAGCAAGAAAGTAAGAAATAAGTTTTAAATTTCCATAAGGAACTAAATACAACACAAGCTTAACTTGGTAAACTGTAAGCACATTTTGGCACAAGGTGCAAATTTGCCAAAAAGTGAACATGTGGTTTATATGTATGGGAAATAATGTGTTTTGTGCAGTGAAATTACGCAAGGAATTTAAATCAAAGAGGAAAGGATGTTTTTCTCTTTTACAATAACATCTAAATGCTTCAATGTAATCATTAATAACATTTTACTGTACAACTGCCACAATGAGACAGCAGTGTTAATTATCCTTTACAAAGAAAGTGAAATTGTGTTACTAATTTAAGAGTTGCTGTAAAGCTACCCACACATAAAGCTTCCAGTGAAAACACAAGTTGTGTCTTTCTATTAAAAAAACACTGTCAGTTATCACACTACCAACCTCTACTTCTCCCGACATTAGTAGTTTTCACATAATCTTAACACCTTAGACATTTTATTTTCTTCACTTTGGTTGGTTACCAGATAAGGTAGCAAGGCAAGACACATATAGTTTGATTTTATTACATTGAGTTACCTCTTTTCAATTTTTTCACATTTTCAATTTTTAAGCAAATGTTGTGTTTTTGTCAAATATCATTGTAATTAAAGTTTATTTGCTTTTTATTACATATGTTCTTGTATGTGCTCTGTACTTCATTCCAGAGTGTATGTGTAGTGTAAATCCACATTTTTATAAATGATGGTGGGAAGTGAAGTCTGCCTGTTTTGTCCCTCTGTAAAATGTTTTCTATACTGTACTAGAGCTGTGTGTCACCCACTGTGCAAGTACTGCATGTCTCCAGTGCTCACTCCCCAAAATGTTTTTGCTTCATATGTGAAGTTACTGGTGGGCTCATTATGCTTCTGCCTTGTAGAAGAACCCACTCAGGCCAAGAACATCTAAATAAAAGTAAATGGCAAACGTGGAAAGAACTGTCACCTCCTTCATTTTTGTTGCTGTAAAGTGAATGGTTAATGGGAATTTAGAGAAGACATCAGATGAAAATATCCTGGCTCTTTTCTAGAATGGTTTTGGAAGGTTTTAGTAAGTTACAAAATTAATTACAAGACTCCACAGTTGTAACATTTTGGATAAAGAGATAACTACTTAGAGCAGAAAGATGTTGTGTCAGCAGACTGCAAAAAATACATATCAGTAAATCCAGGGCCCTGACCTCCATCCCTCCCCCACAGCAGCACTTCTTAAGAAAGAGAGTCTGAGATTAATGCTGTGGATTAAAGCATCAGTCATCTTAAAGTTGATATTACTGTTTAGAAGGAGATTGAAGAAGAAATGCAGAGATCAAAACAACAATGACAAAAATCAAATCAAGAGCCCAAGATGAAAGCTAAGACCAAAGTCCAGAGGATTACATATAATATAGTCCCCAAATTAAAAGAAGAGAGGATATCTTTTAATTATTTTATAGAAGGGGTGGGCACAAATCCTTCTTAGAAGAGAAGATAAAAACAAGATTTTGGAGGAAATTAAGTAAATCAAACTACAAATGAATTGGATTTTCTTCTTGCAACCAATGCTCCGCACATATGTATCATCTAGACATATGTAGTTGTTAGCCTAACATGTTTGACTTTTATTGCAACTGTACATGATTCATTACAGGTATAGCTGACCATTAGTTGAACACAAATGTATTATTTGGATTGCACTAGAGTGGTTTGTAAAGTTATTTTTATTTTGCTCTTTGATGCATTTTTTGATTTAATGCAGGGATTTTTTTCCAACTCAAGACATGAAGGATACACTGAGAATTTGAGGAAATACAAACATTTATTAGAATACAAGATATCAGATTCCCAGAGTTTAAGTGAAACTGACATGATACTGTCTGCTATACAATATCACTGTTAAAATTGTTGAAACTACAAAACACCTTGACTATGATTGTGCAGCTGTGAAGCTGGGAGAATATGCACTTTGCAAACATCCATCTAAAATTGCATAGGTACAACAGGATTGTTTTTGGCAGACACAAACTCTAGATTTTTACATGCATAACCTACAGTGATATGCTTGCACTGTTTCATAAAGGGGAGCACTAGTGCAATTCAAGCAAATTGAGTTCGACACAGCTCCAGCCTGTAGAACTGGCTGTTGTATCTATTAGTTCTGGTGTCATTAAAGGCTGTAAAAAGAAGAAAAGGATGAGCTGGTTCTTGACCAACAGTTTTGTGTTTAGCTTTCAGACTTCATTTAGATTATATTGAAATTCATCTTCTCATCAAACACAACTAAGAGACAGGTAACAAGAGAATTACCCTTTATTCTTAAGGTAATGATTTAACATTGGGAAAAAGGGATGTTCATAAGTTAGGGTTGTCACACTTCCTCCCTAATCTAAATTTGCAGATGGAAATTTAGATAAGAAATTTAAAATTAATCATAAACAGATATATGTGTCAACTGAAAAAAGTTGTCACTTTTGAGTATAATGATACTGGCAATATTTTACCATCACATCAAAAACACAAAATAGGTTGGGACATTAGGTTGAAATAAGAAGAGTATGTTCTTATTTCATTAAATTTTTACAGTCATTACATTACAAACTGGAGAATTAAAGGGGTAGTGTAAGAGTATTTCAAGATGGATTTCACTGACAGATTAAGGACAGGAGTTGCTTTTTACTTTGAATTTTTCTAACAAAAACACCTCAAGTCACATTCCTCTTTATCAGAGATCTACAGTGAGTGCCTTTACATTTCATATATTTTTTGTCATTGTGTTCTTTGGAAAGAGGTGTGGTTAATTTTAGTAAATTTTAAACTAATCATAATTTTTATGGTTATTATGTTATGATGCCTTGTTAAAATATTTTTCAACATCATGTTTGTCATATCTAGTAATATGTCCTCAGGCAGAAGGGCTGCCAACACTATTGGAGGATTTGAAGCAGGAGAGAGAAGAAAAAGGGACATTCGTAAGAGAGACTTCACATGCTCTTAACTGTCTCCTTCATATCCTCTACATATGAGAATAATCAACAGCAAACACACAAAGCAACCTACCTATTTTAACATCCAATCTGCAGTGTCGGTGAGCTGCCTTAGAATATTATTCATTTAATTTCCCCATGAATATCCAGACACGATTGGGCAGTTCTTTGTGAGACACGACACCAGAACGGATTAATGGGCCTGGAGATTTATGCCGGCACGATCTGAGCTGCTTTGGCTTTTAAGCTCCAATCAAGTGGGAAAATGGAAAAAGATAACTGTATCAAAATAAAAAGAATCTCCAACTGACCATCACAGTGAGAACTGCCCAGAATCTTTGCGCTAACAGGCCGCGGCTGTACTGTGGGGAGTCCTGCAGTGATACGGATGTGAGAACAAGCCGTTCCGACACATTGAGTCCATCAAGCCGTCTCCGACATGATACGTGTGGATAATGACAACAGGAAAATGAAAAGATGAAGAGAGATATCAGCCCATGTGTAGACATTCAAATTGCCAAATAAATTGGTCTCTGATTTGTTGTGAAGAGGCATTTCATTTACAATGATTTTCACAGTGTCCTTTAAAGTAAACAGCATCAAAACAAAGTAGGCCTACAGCCCAGGAGACTTGGTTATTTTTGTACTGCTGCTTTGCGTGCCAGAAGTGTCAAAATTGCCTGCTATTTGAGAGGGCAGGTAGATGTCAGATCCTTTTAATAAAAGCGGCCCCCAAAGCCTCTTATGTTTCTGTCCCCATGCAACAAAACCTTCTTATCGTGGCCTTAAGAGGGGACAACAAGCCCGCTGATTAATTTTAGATCTTTTCCATGAAAAGAGTAGCTTACAGTTTAAAGCAATCTCACTCAATGCTGGGGCAAGACAAGCAGGCAGATTGTTTTATACCTCAGGGACGAATATTACACAGGACTGTTTGTCCTGTTTTATGGTCATATACAGTAAAAGCCCATATGGGGATCAACAGTTTCACAGTCTTAAACTAGGATTGCTGAGGGCACTGTTATTATTAGATGGATGTCAGTAGTTAATCCTACCCCCCTGCAGGCTCATTTGATTGTGCACACCTTATTCTTCTCATCAGATATTTTACCTTTCAAAGGCTCTTTATCCACAGCTAAGACACAGTGTAAGTGATCAAAGAAATTATAATTATCAAGACAATGAAATAAAAACAAAACAAATAATGTAAGTTTTTAAGAAATCTATATTTATATATTTATTTATTTATTGCCTGATTTGTAGAATTTGTTATTTATTTTTTGTATTGCATTTTCTTTTACACTATGCTGATCAGACATACTTGGCCTTTTTTGAAATTTCCAAGGTAGATGACTTGCTTTTCAACATGCCACCATTTTTAAAAATTCTCTTGTTTTTTTAAGTTAAAGGTTTAGCACTTACTTGATTAACTGATAATATCAAATTTCAAAAAACATCTTGACAATTAAACAGTTGTCTCCATCATTTTTCAAGCAAAAAGTTGAAACCTCTTCTAATCCAGTCTCTTAAGTATGACAAATTGCTTTTTTGCTTTGTGAAAATTAAATATTATAAGCTTTTTACTGTTAAATAGAAAAAACAAAACAAATGAATAAAATACCACTTTGGACTTGAAAAAGTATGAGAATGTGAAGAAAAATGTGTTTGTCAGTGTTTTTTTAATATTTCTCAGACTATTTATATACAAACAAATAAACAACTTATAAACGTAAAAACATGTATAAATGTGTTTTTAAACATATATAAATATAAATAATTCTTAGACACACACACATACACACGCATTATACACAAGCACCCACACGCACACACACAAACACACATATATGTATATATGTTGCCCGAGTCAACAAGGTCTGCGTCAGGTGTCAGGGGACCAGGGCAACCTGATGAGAGGTGGGTAACTGGAACAGTGAGACACACTGGGACAAGGGCCGAGGAGCTGCCGAAATGCTACTACTCATGCTACTACTTATCACCCCCACACTCCGAGATTGGATACCAAGCCACAATAACTAAGCCCAACTGACCTAACACAAGGGCGGCTGACCTGAGAGACAAGATCACAACTAAGCTAAGAGACAAAGTGCCATCAGAATCTCTACTGGAGGACTTGAATGCAGCTCTGCTTACTATCCCTACAAACACCATTAGTCCAACAAGCTGATATATGCAACAACACACACAATACTAGAGATGCTTGGCTATAAGTTGAATAGCATAAGCCTCAAGGAGCAGTACCACCCATGGAAGAGAGCTGAAGGAAGAGCTAAGATAAGATGCAGGGAGTAAAGGCAACTGGCACCAGTGGTGAATGGTGCCCTCGTAGTTGTAACACACAAACTAGGAAAGTGTCTCCAGCAGATCCCAGGAACAACATCTGAGATCTCTGTCCAGAAGTGTGCAATCCTAGGAATAGCGAAGATATTGTGCAGAGCCCTCAAGGTTCTGGTAGGCTTCTGGTAGGGGACCCAAGCTTGAAGGAGGCAAAGACCACCCAGGTGGGGTGAGAGCAAAATTCATATGTATATATGAATGAAGATTAAAATGATTTAATCTGGCAGCTGTTTTAGACTGTACAATTGTCATTGATCAAATTATCATCATAAAACCAGGTATCGATCAAGTTATCATAATAAAACCAGTTAATTTGCAGTGGTTGTGAGGCTTAAAAAAATTATCCACTTTACCGCCTTATCAAAATGTAAGCTTATGAGAAAATGTATTTGGACACCAATGCAATACTTCACGATGTGTTTACATGATTCTAGTTCAAATTGGCTTCAAAGCCTAGTGCACTTCCTGGGAGCCTGGAATGATCAATCAAGAGGCTGGGACAGGAGTAATGGAAGACTGGCTTTTAGACTGGCTTGCACTACTTTAAGACAAGAGTCTTGCAAAACAAGAGGCAAAGAGGCAGAGGAGGATGTTGATAGAAATAAGAGAAAGACAGAGTGATGGAGAAGGCATTTGGGACAAGGGTTTCCTGATAGACTAGTTACTTATATTAGCCGGATTGCTAAATTAATACTCACTAAATGCTTCGATGTGTTAGTAAAGTTGTTGAATCACTTGTTTATGGTCATAAACTAAGTAAACCCATTTTGACGGTGTTTTAGCCTTTGAATGTCATATCATACTTGGGCTGAGTGATGCACCTTTTCCATTTATTTTATGGCATTTACTGGCATAACTTTCTACAAAGCTACAGAGTATAGGCAGGCTTGTACCATATGGAGAATAATTCTACCTTCAGGCTTAACAGAATCAATGGACCTTGACATTTTAAGAGATTCAAATGAACTTGGACATACATGAATCATCTACATAGTCTCTGACTATTACCATAAGGTTCTGATCCCTGTAAAAGTTTTTCCTTTTTTTCTGCAGCCAGAGCCTTTGGATTCATTTTAGTAAGTTTGAAAGCTCTGATTTTCTCCGTCTCTTATGATAACCCAAGAACTCCTAAGGCTTGAATACCTGACTCACTACAAAGCCCGAGATGAAACACTCTCTCTCTCTCACACACACACACACACACACACACACACACACACAAACTTGTGCCAATCTATTACAGTCATGTGCAGAAGCAAAAAACATGTAGAGTTGCTTCAATATTCCACTGATGCAGACATTAAATAATAAAATAGGTCACGGCCATGAACATTCAACAAAATGTCTCATGGCATAAAAGTCTCAAATGGCCAAACAGTCCAACTGTTTTTATCAGAGAGTTTTGTGCTTTCAAAATGAATAACAATAACTATAAAGGTGCAACCACAATCAGTGTGATAAACAGTTATATATAAAAAAATTACTGTTGTTAAGCATTAAATTTGCCTTCATTTTGTTTTAAATCAACAGTTTAAAAAACATGATGAAATAATATACCTGCTTTAAAAGTTCCTCATTACTTTCCAATACAGAGCTCCATACAGCCTCCATTGTAAGGCTGTCCTTATGTCTGCATATCTGAAGCACCACTGTGGTAAAGTTTATTTAGCTTAGTAAAATACTATCTTAAGTGGATATTTGCTAAATTAAAAAAGTTGTCAAGGCCTAAAAAAATACCATATTTTTTCAATCACTGTCTAATGTAAGACAAAGGGAGCAATCACTCGCTTTCTCTTTAATCACTTAGGTCTGGTTAGCCTGTCGCTGGATATCAGAGATTTTAGCAATACTCAAGGATTAGAATTTCTTCATATATTGAATGGTGTTTTAGTCATCTACCATGAAAACTATGCATAGTTAAGATCATCAGAAATTTGATTGAGTGCATTTAGTTAGGCAAAGACTTCTGTAAACAAGAGGGTCATTACGAATAGATTTTGGCTAAATTATCTTTTTCACCTTAGCTTGAGAGGGTAAAACAGCTGCTCACCTTTGTGAAACAGATAATTTTCCTACCCTTTCTCTCTCTTATTAGTACATATATCAGTGTAGAAAACATTCACTCAGGTAGCAGTTTCACATTTTTAGCCAACACTGACTACAAGCCATTTATGCCACTTAAAATTATAAAAGTCACCAGTATCAAGTCATAGTACCTGTCTCTTATTAACTGTGAGTAAGTTGTCGACAGTTTAAGGTATAAAGATGTGTACTTTGAAACTGTATTTTTATTAATTAAATGATGCTCACATGCAGATATGTGTTAAACTAGGGTAAATGAACTGAGTACAAACTTCACTCATTTGCTTGTAGCGGATGAGGAACTTCTACACACAGTGATGGAGCTCCAAAAACTTGAATGATTATAACTGCCTACAATTTAGTAAATTAAAAGCTTAAGCTTCTCTGTCCATCTATGTGCGCACAATAGGGATAGACCGATTATCAGCCGGGCCGATTATTGGCACCGATATTCGGCATTTTGACGCATATTGGCATGGGCCTTTTTTTTTAATCCATCGGCCGACAAGATATCAATTTAAAACTGAGTTATTTTGGCCCTGATCCAGCCACTCCTCTCTGTCTGCAGTCACTACTCTGTCTCCAGTATTGTCCCACCCACAGCACAATCTGATTGGTTACACAGAGCCACTGCACAGCCAATCAGCAGAACTTTAGGCAGATATTTATTTGTCTAAGTTTTCATTTAACTTTATAAGAAATGCTGCTGAGCCTGGGAGCTCCCTGCACTTTTTGTTAGAATTTTAAAACTGTGCTGTCCTTGTTTGACAACCTTGG
>JAQMCX010000029.1:17362916-17374921 GCA_029814765.1 Acanthurus leucopareius
GTTATTTCACACTTTTTTGTTTACTACATAATTCCATATGTGTTCATTCATAGTTTTGATGCCTTCAGTGAGAATCTGTAATGTAAATAGACAAGAAAATAAAGGAAAAACATTGAAAAGGTGTGTCTAAATTTTTGACTGGTCGTGTATATATATATATTTAATTTATTTGTTGAGTAGATAGTCTCTCTCCTTCTTGAAAACCCTGAAAGGCCTATTTACATTTCATTGTCATATTATGCTGATATGACCTTGTTCGGAATCTCAAAAGGACAGGTTTTTTAAAAATTGAATGGATTAATAAAAGGAGGACTAAAACAGAAACATACAGCTGATGAAGTTTAAGGTCTAAATTCAAACAAAAGCCTTCTAAAAATCTATCACCAAATGTGGTTATCGAGAAATTTTCTAGGGGTAAATAAATATTTTTTAAAATGTACACAGAGCATTGAAAAACAAACTTTGGCACATTTAGCCAGTATTTGTGGGCTTCGCATGGCTGCTGGCAAGGAGCAAGAGTCTCTTAAAATCAGGGCTTGAGCTGATTGCTGTCAGAGCTGAATGGGGGGGATCTGGGTTACTGCTAAAGGATCAATGTTTATTGCGTGGATGAGCTGACAATTGTGCCTGAATAAACTCAAATTAGTGTATTTTTACCCTATTTACATATGAGTAGGAACACAACAATAGGTATTAATTCTTCCATGCTGAGATGCAGATGTGAAACAAAACAGAGTGGGGATGTCTTTTAAGAATATTAACAGAAAAGCTAGTGTTACAGGATGGTGACATGCCAGTCTAAGTATAGCACTAAGTCTATGGGTGGTGTTGAGGTAAATCATCTTCCTCCATGTATGGTATAGGAAGGACTACCAGCGTTTAAAGGCAAAGCAGATTAAAACCAGTTTAGCAGGGCTGGTTTTTATTCAAAACTTTATGGTTATCAACAACACAAGACCTAAGTATTATTTCGATATCTTTCTATACAGAAGAAAAGTGGAAATGAAAAGCATTTCAATTCGATAAAATGCTACAGTCACAGAAAATTTAACTGTAAATTTATTCTGTAGTGTGTTATCATTTAAATAAATTGATTTTAAACAAGCAAATAGAGACTGCATTCAATTTAATGACACTCCTCCAAGAGACCATTCTATGGAAATTAGAGTTTTAAAATGGAAGCAAGCAAGGGGGTATCTTTTTACTAAGAGATGACATCGTAGTGGCCAGTAAATTTGTGTAAAGGTCTATTTTTGACATAAGTTGTATAAAATGTTCTGTTAGAAGGGGGAAATACATCATTTAAAAGCTGAAAACATCCCTGCATGATAAAGAAGTTGATTTTGAATTATGACCACAATTCATTCAATTGACCTCAAAAAAGTGTTCCCAGAACCTTTTTGTTATATATATTACTTTTGGCACTGCTTTCTAATAAAAATACAATCAAGGGTTTACAATCATGAATAATGGGATTATTAGTGTTAGATAAATCATTCACACATGTTTTAAAGATTTATAGCATTAAAAAGTAATTAATAAGTACATACAAGTAGAAGGAGCATGAAAGCACATCCAGACCAAAAAGAGAACTATGTCAAAAGTGAGCAAAGTGTGGAGTGCTTCAATGTCCAATTATTCAATGCACCAAAGTAAGTCACATTTTGAGCATTGCTGCTCTTCATTGGACTTATGTCATTAAAAAGTGTTTAAGATTGCCAGAATGCAAAAAAAAAAATCTTTTTGTTAAGTGTTTTGCAACTATCATTGTTGATTTGTTAACTTTGTACGAAAAAAAATCACTCTGTGCTCGTAAAATTATGGGGTCTAACTGATAAATTAAATTTTATGTAAGAAATTTAAAAAACGTTAAAAAAGTACATTTACCTAGTGAAATGTACTGCTACTGAGATAGATAGATAGATAGATAGATAGATAGATAGATAGATAGATAGATAGATAGATAGATAGATAGATAGATAGATAGATTCCCCTCCCTCCTCCTTGGTTGACATGCATGAACTGTCCTTTGGTCCTCTTACTTGTCGGAGTCCCTCAGGTAAAATGGCCCTGCAAACACATGAATTCAACACAGCCCTGGTAGTGAATAGAGGAGAGGCTGCTGCTCATTGTAACTCCCACACAACACTGGGGATTCCAGCAAACTTCTTGTATACCCCTTTGGAGTAAAAAAAGGCCGCTCTTTTCATTTGTCCTTGTATACCTCTGTCCAAGCTAAGTCTTTTCTTTTTCCTCTCTCTCTCTTTAATCCGTCCTTCTAAAAAAAAAACACAAAACCAGGTTCACGCAGTGCTTTAGTGGCTAAAAGTGAAAGAGCTTGTGTTTTTTTCTTTCTTTTTTTTCCCTGAGAGTTGAGCTTTCAATCGTTCTGGAAAATTGCTTCTTTTGAATAGGGGGGAAGGAGGAACAGCATTTAATAGGATCCTAAGGGAGTCTCTCCGCTTAAACAGGTGGAAATTGGACGTCCTCGAATTTATACAAATAGTAAGTATAAGCCGGCGTGGAAAGGAGGGATCCCATCTCCGGGGATTAGTAGCTTTCTCCAGAAAAAAAAATCCCAAACTGAAAAAAGAAAAAGATTAAACTGTTGTTAACCAAATAAGAGTAGGAGACTTACACAACTATTCCCAAGTGGATTTAATGGTGAAAACACAATTGTGATCATAGGTTCACTCATTTTTGAAGGAAATGGTTTCATATTATATTGCAGATGACATATGGCAGACCATGTAACTCGTGCCACCCCCTCCTTTTTCTGAGGGCGTGCAGGGCGTCTCCCTGTCACCCAGTTAAGAGTTTGGGTGTCCGCTGATGTCAGGAGACAGTGATCTGCACGGAGAAGGGGCGGGCACTGCCAACATGTGACAGATAGCAGTCATTTGGTTTCCTCACATCCATCCGACCATTAAAGAGGTAAACTACAATTCTGCCTCAACTTTATGCTCTCGCACTCTCCAGGAGCTCCGACTGCAACTTGTTGGTCTTTTTTCCTTCTCTACACTCTTCTTATTTTTATTTTACTTTCTAAATAGCTCTGAGGTGCCCTGTAAATTTTGTGTGCACTAGTTAATGAGCATTAATCCGTCACCCCTGGATGCTATTGTTGCGAGGGGGACTGATCATTTGAATACAAATACATGACACTGTGACAGCAAGGTGCTTATTAAAGTGATGTGTCCTCCTGTCTTTTCTGTTGGGAGCTCAGGGGAGTGAAAAGACAAGGGCCGGCTAGAGGAGCGGGTCGGACCTTGCCGGGAGTTGCTCACACCAAGTTCTGCTCTCCTGCGAACAAAACAACACAACAACAAGATGGCAAGTTCTGCTTCTCTGGAGACGGTAATGCCCTGTGGTAGGACCGGACCGTCCGCGGCTCCCAAGACCTTGGCCTTCTCCATAGATAGGATCATGTCCAAGTCCTCGGAACCGAAGGAGAGCGCGGAGGAGCGGTCAGATGGGAAGACGCTGCTAGGGCTCTGCTGCCCGATTCCCTGCATGATCCCGCTGCAGCCCTTGAGCTACGACTTCCAAGCCAAGGCACTGATGAACTATTCAGAGCTGTGGAGAGCCAGTTTTAGGGGGACTTTTTGTGGTTCCCCAGCCGCTCCGTGTAAAGGCAACTGCGTCGTGTGTGGGAAAGTGGATCCGGGCATGAAGCAGCCGCTGCTGACGTCGGGGAGCAGGGTGGTGAAACCACAGGTCATCCACCAGGCCGTAGCCGTACCTAGCGGCGGCTCGCTCTACTATCTCAACTACATGGACTCAGCGTACCAACAGTCGGAGCTGCTGACCGGTCACTGGTTCTCTAGTCCGCAGGCCCAGGCCTCTCTGTCAGCGCACCACAGACTCTTGCTGCTAGAGAACGCCAAGCTGACCGGGGTGGGGGGCGACAAGCTGCCCACACCCCAGTACCCGCACAAGGAACATCTGCCAGGACAGCTGGATCAAATAGTGAAGGAAAATCATGGTATGAGCACAGAAAAGAACGGCGTTAAGACGCTCAGCAAACTCAGCAGCAGTAACAGCGCTGCAGACGGGAAACCTAAAAACTTCACATGTGAAGTGTGTGGAAAGGTAGGCCTAAGGTTATTTTGAGTATGTATTGTCGTGTTTTAAAAGTAACAAAAGTCAGAACATGAATTTGAACTTTCAGGTTCCACAGTACTGACTAAACCTTCGTCGGCTACCTGTTAAATTAAAACGAGTGTATTTGCTTAAAAAACAAAAAAACAAACCAAAAAAAACCAAATAACAAAACAGTTCGTTAGGAATCATATTAGGCTATCATTAAATTCCAAAGGATCAAAACAGGATAATTTTACTGGAGCAGATTTCTGGGGCATAAAAATCGGTGGTGTGTTAGTCAAAATTATTCACACAATTATTCATTATCTTTGGCGGTTTTTTCCTTCTCTGTAGGTTTTTAACGCACATTACAATTTGACGAGACACATGCCGGTGCACACCGGGGCCCGGCCATTCGTGTGTAAAGTGTGCGGGAAAGGATTTCGGCAGGCCAGCACGCTGTGCAGACACAAAATTATACACACACAGGTGAGACGCGTGGTAGATAGACAACATTTTTTCTTAATCAGTAGGTTACTGTTGTGTTCTAAAATTCCTTTAATTTAATTTTGTTTCATATATCCCTTTAATTGTTACTGTTTAGGAAAAACCTCATAAATGCAACCAGTGTGGGAAGGCGTTCAACAGAAGCTCGACACTCAACACACACGTACGGATCCACGCCGGATACAAACCTTTCGTCTGTGAGTTCTGCGGAAAGGGTTTCCACCAAAAAGGTAAATTATGTACTTAGATGTCATCTTTAAAAGTCTCCTTCAGCCGAAGTAGCATAAGCATTGTTAGTTTCCGAATACTTTTTTGCAGGCTTAACTGCCTTCTTTGTCTTTTTTTGTTTTCACTTTTATTTTGTCATTTTATTGGCTCTAAAATTATTTGATATTATAGCCCATTAAATAATCATAAAATAGTTTGCTGGTTTGTGTGTCTGTCTGTGCTTGGTGAAAATCGAATCTTTTTTTTGCCTCTTAAAATATAGGCTAATTCGTCAAGCGTCAAGCATACATTATTTTCGGTGACGTCAATTATTTTTTTAATGAACTCCTTACATAAATCAGGTGTCGATAATTTTCTAGAAAATTTCTGCACTGTTAAGAGGTATAGATATAATGTCACTTCTTTGTATGAAGTGAGATTTTCAGGATTTCGAGAGAAAATGGCCCATTAAGTGTAGAAATTCCTGCACTACGCCCGTTGTTGATTTTTATTCTGTTCTTTTTCCTTTTTCCTCTTTTCTTTTTGTCTCCCAATAATTAAAAAAACCCGATCCCTATGTTCCTGTTCGATGGTGTTTGGTGTTTTTGTCCATCTTATTTTTTTTCTAAATCCTTTTCCCGCATATGGGACTGACACATAAGAAAAACGCGGCATTACTTTTACGCAGCGCATTAGATTTAATTTTGCATGATCATACGTGATTTTTCCTTTGTTTGGATTTAATTCTATGTGGACAAATTTAAGTGAAACTCCAGCTAAATCAATGTGTTCACTGTTGAAAAATCCTCAAAGTTTGGGATTTTTTCGGCTTTTGAGAACAATATTAGGCATAGAGGCAGCACCATATGTTGCTTAATGCTTTTGGATATCTGTGAGAATAATGAAAGGGGAAATAATTGCAGGCCCACCGATGAACATGAAGCGATCAGTGGAAATAGGACATGTCACTTCATAAAGACTAATTCTCCCTTCAAGACGCAGCATTTGCTCTGGGTCAGCTGCTACCCCGCAAAGTTAGGAATCGGGGCTTTTTTGTTGAGTTGTCGCTGTGCTTGATTCTGACAAAGTTTGACAACTTCTTGACTTCAACACACAAAACCCTGATTAATGAAGGCTGGGCAGACTAGAGGGACGGAGGAGGCTCTAACTTTACAATGAAAGTACTGACCTTGGGAGAAGAGAAAAAAAGACAAAAAGCCCCTTTCATCCTCACTTTCGATTCCCAGTAAAGAGCAGTAACTCTCTACCCTCCGCTTTTCTCTAAACCACTTTAAAATGATCCTGCTTTTCGTGTCACTTCAACTTGGATCTAACGGTTGAACAATCCATCACTGGGGGGAATCACTCCATTCAAATTAGCGCAGTCTGATTTGTCTTTTTTAGATTTTATTATATAAGTTATATACTAACTTTGATCTACCAACAGGCTTTCTTTACATTTTGATTTTCATTAAAATAAAATGAGTGCATTCGATTGTGCAACTTATACATAAATAACCCAGTTTTGGTAAGCACAGTTTCTTGTATGCATCTCAGCTATATAATTTCCTAGAAGCAACAGGAGGAAGTTGTGCAAGTTTTATGTGCTATTTACAGTGATGTTCATAAGCTAATGTTACATTTAGTGTTTAATATAAACGTTTCTGATCAAACTAAATAGCTTGTTTTCAATTCTCCAATCTGAGGATGTATTGCTTTTTTCCCAACTGAATCCTTTTTCAACTTTTAGTAAGAATAAATATGAAGACAAAACTTAAGACTCAGTGGACTCATGTGACAGGATTTCGTATTGTTATGTATTTTCTCAAAAAACAATCGTGTTCCTCTTATGCATGTATTCATTATTCTTTTTTGAATTACCCAGGAAACTACAAGAACCACAAGCTGACTCACAGCGGGGAAAAGCAGTACAAGTGTTCCATTTGCAACAAAGCCTTTCATCAGATCTACAACCTGACTTTCCACATGCACACACACAATGACAAAAAGCCCTTCACCTGCGCCACCTGCGGCAAGGGCTTCTGTCGCAACTTTGACCTGAAGAAACACATCAGGAAGCTGCATGACAACAGCTTCTCGACGGCCGCAGAAGCTTCCAGAGAGCTGCAGAGCTGAGGCACATAACACTTTTAATTTTCCACCTTGAACTGTGAGGTTTCAAAAAGACTGGCTTGTGTCCTCTATTTGTAGCCACGCTGATGAGTTTTTGCGAGTCCAAAAAGAAGGTATAATCCCATAAACTGGACACAATCCATTGAGATGAATTTAGGTAATCCTATAAGATTTAGGATCCCGCCGAAGTGTTATATACAGACCAGACCAAGGTGCAACAGCTAATACTATGGGAATATTATAGGGACCTTAATAATGCCTATAGAAAATTTCTTCCTTCATTACCAGTGACAAGCATCAAACAGAGGAGAAATCTGAAGTCTCCCAGGTGGAACTGTAAATAACAGGTAATGGAAATAAAGAATGTTATTTAAAACGTGAGTCATTGCCATGTTGTGTATTTCACAGACGAACAATTTTTATGTGAATAAATACGTTATAACTTATAATGAAAACTGAATGTTTGAGCTATGTTGTTTCTGTTTTTTTTCAAATAAAAATGATTAATATGATGATAGTTGTATATATTCATTAAGTTCAAATACATGTTTATTAATTCAGCCAAGATTTAATCGCATATTGAAAAACATACACAATAAGAATTTTTTTTTTCGAAAACATGAGACGAGAAAAATGACAGGCCACAAACAGTAAACAAAATTAAAATAAGAAAAACCAGATGAAAGAAGCGAAAAAAATACATTTCAAAATTTAAAAAACTACTGGAATTTGTAACGATTTATGAACGGTCGTGTTTTGTGGTTGTTTTTTATTTAAGTGAATTGTTTGATATTATTTTGTTTTCGTTTTTGATCAACATATAGGCTATATGTTTTGTTGCTGTCTTGAATTCTCAGATCTGTTCTCTGTATTTTAAACCTTAAAATATTATACACAGGGAGAGTGTTGTTACAGCTGACAACATTAAAGAAAACGTTTTTAGGCGAACTACAACAGTATGTGCATAGATTTCAAATATAGTTCCCTCTGCATCAGTAGCAGTATTAATACACTCATAATAGCTAAGGCTTATGGTGTAGAGGCATCTGTCTGCCAAACTTCGCAGTCGGTTTATTTTTAAGTGTTGAAGAAACCCATATATAGACTCAGTTTGACTCTACTGTATGCTGTGTGCTGTATGCTCTGCAGACAGTTCTCCATTTATTGACAGACACGATCTTAATAATGCAGCATTTACACTTGACTCTGGCGTAATGGCGTAATGATCAGAAATAACATGGCCCCTTGAAAGTAAATTTCATTAACCAGCTAAACGTCTTGGGGAGACTTGATTGGAAAGAGAGAGGGGGGCAGGGCGGGGGAGGGGGATGGGGTGTTCTGTCGCATCCGGAGCTGCTCATCAGAACAGGAGATAATGGAGCACTCAGGCCGCAGCTCCTCATCTGGGCCTGCGCGTTAATAGTCTAGAAGTTATTCTCCTCACGGCTTCTGGAACAATATTATCCCTGCACACATTCTGTCGAGAGGCAGAACCGTGCTCCCAAATGGCGCTCTTTCTATTAACAACCAATTAGCGCACAGCCAGGCCGTCCGGGCCTGCAGAAGCCTGGCAGAGCTAATATTGCCAGATGAATGTCCTGCTCACCTTTTTCATCAGTTTGCATCTGACACAGTCATCTGCATGAAAGTTACCCAAACTGGTAACTTTAAAACTGAATAAAAGACTTATGGAACAGTCCGTTAAACTTGAGAAAATGTGTTGAATAAGCTTACAGTGCCACATAAAAAAGACTTGCGGTATTAGCATATAATTTGTTGATGATTTTCATAGTACCAAAAAATTGAAATTGGACCCAGTACTACGTTATCTTCGAGGTGCTATAGTCCACCAGATCCTAAAGCTGCTTCTTTTAATAAAAAAAAATCAAGGTTTATCAGAGAAAGATTCACCAAGGCTGTCCAGACCATCAATTTGGAGACACAGCGTTGCCACCTGAAGAAGTCATAGCCAACTGAGATTTGTGCAGACGTTGAGATGAGCGGCATTCGTTTTTATTGGCCTTGGCCAGCATTTTAGAAAAAGGCCACTACATCAGTAATCGCCACATCCCTAGTTCGATTCTAGCTGATGGTCTATGTTGATTATCTACCCCGTCTCTCTCATGTGCCATTTCCAGAAGTCCATTTCCACAGTCACAAGCGACTGTCAAAGAGCGCAATACAGTACTGCAGCAGGCGACAGAATCTAAACAAAAATAATTGTCTGCGTTTAGCTTTACAAAATGGTTTCTGTTTTTTAAATGTAAATGTTAAAAAAATACTCAAAGCATTTACAAAATTTGCCTCCTCTAAAGCACGTAAAGGTAGAATGTAGCTTTGAACCTTTGAGTTTACGGACAGAAAATACTAAGACCTTGGATAATCTTCATAAATTCCAGTAGAACAAGGTATTCAGAGATCTTCACATTTCTGACTGTGAGCACACCTAAACCTGATGAATTTTTAACCATGTCCACGTGACAAGTAAAGGAGCAATGTGATGGCTTTAAGACGCAGGTTTTACTTTTATGGTTTGTGGTGAAAAATAAAGACACACACACACACTCACAGCAGCAGTAGCAGCAGCCATGTGTGCATGAGTTCAGAGTCGGCAGGATGCTGAACATTAGAAATGGACAGTGTGGGAGCAGCAAACAACCTAAAGACAAGGGAGTTGCCCTTTTCCCTGTAGCCTACTCTTTTTTCAGCACCTCTCCAACATCTGAGCAACCAACCCAACATCCACAAACACGTTAATTGACATACTGGAGCTTTAATTAAGGCGCGCCCACGCGAAGGAGATTACAGGCGGGGGCCGGGAAAGAGCGCGAGAACAGGAGCGCGCTCTAATCGGCTGTCAACAACATGAGGACATCTTTCTTTTGCTCCCTCCGCCACTGGGGGACCGGGGATTCAAGCAATTTACGGGCCACAAAGGAGCTCGTTTGAGACAGGAAGAGAAGAAAAGAGAGAGGCGGACTTTTTGTCTGGCCGACTGAATTGATTGTAATTGGGAGATTAGCAGGGAAGCTTCTGCAGCGGCCCGTAAGTGCCTGATCGAGGAGGAGGGAGAGAAAGGGACCAATTAAGTCTACCAAATGTTAACTTACATCGGTTTCCCCTCAGTTTAGCCCACATGAAATTCCAATTAAAACGTCCCTGCGCTTGGGGCTTTTTTTCTTTTTAAAAGGGGTGGAGGGGTGACAGTTTGTGTCACTTCAGCCCACAGACGACTTTCCCACAACATCTGATAACATTACCCACAGGCATTTATTTTACAATAACTACATCACATGTAGATAATGACACTAGAGGAACAAGCAGTTGTTTTACTCATTGCTTATCGATTAGTCAAAATAATCGCATGATACGAAATAGTAAGCACGATGTGACTGGAAAATCATTTTGTTAGGCTATATGAATAAAATAAAGTAGGCCTATTGACTAAACGCCAACAAAACAAGAACAACAATTTCAATAAAAAAGGAAGAGAAAAAAGAGTGGAATTGGAATAGAAAGATTTGCCAAAGGACAAATGACATAAAGGACATTTGTTTAAGCAACTTACAGTTGCATAAGACCAAAATGAATAAATAAATAAATAAAAACATATCCTTGCTGCATTTACCAACATTGTTTCAGTGTGTTATCACCTTGAGTGTACCGACCCTGCAAGGAAAGAAAGTAGCCCAATAGCCTAACAGCAATATCAGTAATTGTTGCTTGGGCTTTGGTGGCAATGTCGGAGGGGTAAAGTTTGAGTTTTAATGTATATGTGACATTTTGTGGATGTTTACAATCACAACACTCTTGTATTTTGTAATTTTACAATACTGGAACTGGCTTAGCATTTTGTGAATGTTTCAAGGACATTTTTCCTACAGAGTGTTCTTTCATTTTTACATATAGATTATTCATCTGTTGCCCAAATTACACCTAAAAAAAATCTCAGTTGAAAAAAAAAAAAAAAAAAACATTGATAGAGAAAACACTGAGGAGAACATTCTTGAAATTTTATGTTTGTGGTGGAGTCTAAAGGTAAAATGAAGAGATTGTTTGGAGGATGTATCCACAGCATCATGCATCTTTCCCTGAATCTTGGTGTAAAAGTTAAAATAATTTATTTGCAGTTATTGTCATACTGCTTTTTCATTATCTCTATCAATTTTTTATCAACACTATATAAGAAGGACAAATCTAAAAGGAGGAGACATCAAATTTCTCTTTTTCCAGCAGTTTCATTGTATTTGTTGCTGTTCTGCTAAGCAGCAGGATTTCAGACTTAATATGGGGGTAAAATTCTGCTTAAGGACCTAAAAGGTTTGGACTGACCCTGATGTTATTCAAGTCCTCTTAAACCCCTACTCGGCCCTCGTTAGAGAAGCACTGGCCCTTGGCACAATGAGCCTCCAGGATTCATTGAAAATTACTGAGGGGTTAATGAGCAGTGGCTTCTCATCACTCTTTGGCTCTATTTCTGCTTTAAATGAGAAGCTACTGAAAGGATGGAGGACAGAATTAAATTCAGAAACGTTGAGATGTTATGTTTGAAAATACATGCATGCTATACATCTTATAAAGGCAAAATTAGACATTAGTAGTGTGTACTGGCATTAGCTGGGCTTATAAACATTACCCAAAAGTCCCAAAACGTGTCAGGGCTCAGCACTGAAGAATCCAGGGTGTGATGCATGGAAATGAGCCACTCAAGAAGCAGCCGAACACACAGATTAAAATGCAACAGCCGCAGTATTCACTCGCACCTCATTTAAATTCTTTAACAAAGTCAACCCAGGCCTTTCTCCGACAGAACCTAATCAGAACGTCTTAAAGACAGCTGCAAGCAGCTTGTCCCTGGGATGTGCCTGCCTTGGTATGTCAAGGGCACAGAGGGCTGGGTGAAGGTGCTTTGTGGCTGGGAGGGAAAGTGGTGGGATGCTGGGAACTGAGTAGGGAGGGAGCTCTCATCGCTGATCTTTTGTCAGACTCCACTCTCTGACATCCATCCATCCATCCATCCATCCATCCATCCATCCATCCATCCATCCATCCATCCATCCATCCATCCATCCATC
>JAQMCX010000029.1:17410109-17420707 GCA_029814765.1 Acanthurus leucopareius
TGTGTTATAGCGCTTATGAACATTGTGTGTATATGTGTAAAACCAACTGAGCTATTCTGTTAGCCATTTCTGTTTACGCACTTGTATGTTATTGCTAGAGCAGTAAGCACAGTGCATTCAGCATTTAAATATAGTAAATATTATTTTAATATTTTGTTCTGGCTTACAGAAACCATTCTACATCCTACATTCTATTTTCTCATCTTGAAGTCAGTTCATTAGACTGAAAATGCATCTGTAATACTGCCAGTCATTCAATTCTATATAAAGAACCTGAACTGTTCCTCTCTGACCGGAGTTGCCGTGGTGGATAGAGTGGCTCCAGAAACAAATCACAGTTTCTCAGTATCTCCAATAATACACATATATGCCCCAACTTTTCTCCCACTCACGACTATATTGTTGTTCATTCATCCATGGTAATTTTGAGGCCAAACGTCTCCTTATGTTGTTTCGTATGCATTTCTAATTCGATTGTTTTTTTGCGCTTCAGGTCTATTACTCACAAATCATCTGCTTTAATGACCTGCCCACTAATATTTTTAACCTGCTCACACCTGCCACTCCACCATCTGTACTCATTTCCAAATCAGCCTGTTCCCCTGCTCCACTCCACCATTCCTTCACATTTCCTTTCCTTCTCCCTTTGCAATAAAACAACCACCATCCAAACCTCACCACTTTGTCCTGTGCCTGGGCCATTTCTTGTGTTCATAACAAGGGCTACCAACATGTGCATAATCTGTAAATACTTTGCACCAATTGATATCCTGGAGCCATTGGGATAACTGCCAGCCTTTGCTGTCTCACCCTTTTCAGAAAAGAAGGGTTGAGATGTAGAAGGGTAAAGGCTTAGAACAGCCTTTCTGGCCATGGTGCATGCACTAAGTGTCCATCCTCCTGGTGTGTTATTTAACAGGAAGGGCGAACTAATTGGTCTACAGGACCACATCTGCTGGTGTGGGCTGCTGAAGTGCCGTTGTCCATCCAACCAAGCACATATTTCCCCAAACATCAGGGATTTAAAAGTGTTGAAGGACCAAGATCCCTACCTGAACCTTTAGAAGGATGATGTGTAGGCTTTTCACCAGAGGCCACACTCCACCAAATGCTCCCTTCAGGCAGGATTCTCCCCACCCCTGTAAGGACGCATCTGTGAACACCAAGATATAGGAAGTCACTCAACCCAGCAGTGTTTGGAACCATAGATGCTGTAGGGACCCCCAGGTTCACAGGTCATCTGAATGCATCCTCCACAGCAGCGATGCTTGGATACAACAAGCATCGGTGTGTCTCTTGATGAGTTTGTGACATCCATGTAAAGGAATATCCTTTGAAAACTCATAGTGTCTAGTCAAGAACAGAGCCTGCATATGTAACAGTGGAGACAAAAATGCATGAAACTCAGGTGCTGATGATAATGCTTAAGCAATATAACTTAGAGTACTCACAAAAGGTAGTGCTTGCACTTGCTACATGCATATTACTGTATAGCCTGCCATTCATGCGCAGTAGAGACAGTATGGAAATGCATGTTAAGTCTTTACAAAACCAGCTGTCAGCTAATGGCCAACCTTTTTGTTAGCACAGCTGACTGACATCTTGTTCAGGATACCAGAGCTTCTACCAGAACTTATAACATATTGCAGATCACTATTTTGGAGTGGAGTAAGAGTAGAATTGCTCTGAATAACTGTAAGTGCAGCAAATAAAAACTCCTTTTGATTAAGTGTACCACATAATTTTGTCAACATGATGTTGTCCATGTGCAATAAAAACCATGCAGTAAGTTAATCATTTGGAAAAACTCTCACACTTATTCTTTATGGGTTATCTTGAGTTATTACTCACAGTCAAACACTCTCCCATGGATGATGATGATGGCATAAATGTCTAATACCAAGTCAGACACATAAGTTTGTCTCTCCGCCTTGAAAATTGTAATCTGTAGTTTTATGTGGCCTAGAGGCTAAAGATGAATGTTTTCTTATATACTGTACGAATGTATGAAAACAACTAGCCACAACAGAGGCTCTCAGTTAAATGCATAGTTACCACTTTTACTAAGCTGTGCTATAACTTTTTAAGTTTCTACCATTAAGCTCAAACTAATGAGTTACAAAATGTGGTTTGACAAAAAAAAAATAGGAAAATATGTCTGGCCTTTTACATACTGTTTTCGAAGCAGCTAAAACTGAATTGATGTCCCATGGCGTTGGCTTCACTAATGTAGTTCCCTGCTTAAAAAATGGCTGGTAAGGAGAAAAAGAGGTAATCAGGACGGGAAAAGATTCAGATTTGATCTAAGCTCCTGATGGAACTCTTTTAACACTTTATTTTAGTCTTCATTACTGCAATTCATCTACTAGAAGTCCCTGCTATTCTTCACTGCTTATTACATTGAACCCTTTGGATATATAAACCTTTATGTGACAGCCAAATACCATTTCTTATCCTGCATACCACACATTCAATTATTTGATCTGTGTAGCTCTCTCTTTTTTTTTTTTTTTTTTGCATCCCCGTGTGCTCATCATCATGTTCGAAAAACTTTCTCCCAACTTTGCCCAGAGAAACTATACACTGGTGACCTTTATTTATAAATGTTGTCAATCTTAGTTATATCAAACGTAACATATGTTAAAATTCAACACTAAAATAATATTCAAGATTCATGATCCAAGGTTATTTTGACTGTCATTTTATTAACAGGGACACCACCATCAATAAGATATATCTAATTTTTTTTAATGAAAAGTTCAACAAGGCATGAGGTTTGCTGGAGGTTTCTGTACATTACAGAAGATGCACTTGATAATAGATGATCGATGAAGACTCGCCCTTTGAGAATTATGTGCATTGTGAAGTTGAGATAGTCGAGGAGGCAGAGAAGTAGATGTTTGGAACATCAGGGGTCAAGGGTGAATAAATCAGAAGACTAATTCAGTTGAGGCAGAAGCCTAGAACAGACTTGTGTTGAGAGTGATCAAAAGGAATTTGGGGGATCTGGAGGTGTGTTATAATTTTCTGCTGACATAAAGCTTTGAGACTCTAGAAAACAGAAATCAAAGTGACCAGACTAGAAATTGGTAGTGATGAGGAAAAAAAATATGAGAAAATCATTCAAGAGGTGGACAATGATGGATGATGCTGGGAGATTAAAAAAAAAATCTGACAACCTGGTCCTCGGGGCCCCCTTTTAAGTAGCTTTGTAGTTGCTGGGAGCAGGTAGTAGGGGGAACTGGCATCTCTCTGCTAAAAGCTGCACCTTATGCTAGCTGCTGAGAGTGGGCAGTAAGAAATTATAGCATCCCAGAGCTAAAAGCTCTAGCTGAGGTAGATTGATGTGACTGCTGGAGGAAAGCCACTTAGGGCACTTGCATCCCTATGTCATTGTCTCTGGAGAATGTATGCTGCTAATGCAAGTTTGAATAACATATTGGAAGTTGAGGGCCCTCAAATTACTGATAGAAGTGGTGGGCCCTTGAATTCCAGTGTCAAGTGCTTCTTCGGTAAGAAGCAATTGCTGCAGCGCTGTAATTTTTAATTTTGAATGATTGTCGTCAATGTTGCTTTTGTTCTTTCTGATGTCTGTGTGCTTTAGAATATGGTTGAACTATCTCTTTAAAGGAAGTGTGAATGTCACAGTATTGTTGGTGTGTGAGTGATGATGTAGAGTGGAAGCAATTTAGTGTTCACAGAGTGGTGGGCATAGCATGCTGTCTTTAACTCTCAAAAATCTAAACAGCCGCCAGTGGCAAAACATTTCTGTCATTTTTAAAGCTAAATAACTAAATTACACAATGCATGCAATCAGCATAGTTTAAAAAGTCATGTTAATTGCAGGTGTTCAGCTTTTCACTGGTATCACTTATGTCTTGTTTGTTTTGGATAATATTAAAAAAAAAATGTCTGTAACTTTGGGGTTGTTTAGGGTTAGGGTTAAGTTAGTCCACTCTAAAACAAAAAAGTAAAAAGTAAAATTTAAATTTTAAAATACATAAGGTTGAACTTCAAGTTTCTATTAATCAAATGATGTAAGACATTTGATGTTGACTGCTAGAACACCCGAAGAAAAACAAAATAAATTGTGACAGTCAGATTTCCTCGGGTGGGCATAAAAGGATTTACTTAGCTGTCTGTTCCATAAGCTGTTATTTTGTTTTTTTGAGAGCTTCATAAAAAGGTGGTTACAGTCCAAATGGAGATTTTGATTAAAGCTGGCTGTAGAGGGATCTTGCTGGAACATGGTGTAGAATGAAGTAGTTAGGATGCTTGTGGGAAACTAGAGTTTTTCTCAGAGGGGATGAAGTCAGAGTGCAACAGCCCCAGTGATACACTCTCTTTAAATTGCATTGACCTCTCTGTACAGATTAGGGAGATTGATTTAGAGACTTGGAGGAGTCATTGGGTGAAATGTTATAATCTTGTATACTGAACAGAGATTAAATGGGTTGGATGTGGACACAGAAGAAATAGAACTACAATTTGCTGGAGTCACATGTTTCTGGATAGTTTCTGAATTACAAAAATTGATGTCTTAAGCATGGAGGCCCTGGAGCAGTTTTCAGCATCTAGAGCTTGGAGTGCTAGCCAGATGGAAATCTTGGGAAGATCTTCCTGGTTCCATCCAAACGAATCATTATCCAAGGAAGTTAACGAAATAAAAGTCCATTGTTGAGATGTGTTGAGTTTAGGAATGATGTTAATGGTAGTGGGCTATAATGTACAACACACTGTTGCGTTGGGACCTCAGCATGTGGAAGAACAAAAAAACCTTTCAAAAACACTTGTGTAATATCAAGGCTGAACCTGAATCTTGAATGAACTCAGGAACTCAGATAAATTACAGTGAACTCAACTTACCAGAGTCCCCCAGGTTTTACACTTGGACCCATGTTGTCACCAGGTGAAAAAGACCCATTTCTGCCCCACACTGCCCTTATGTCAGCCCCAGAGGACACAGTCCTTTCTCCTAGCTCTCTTTCTCAATCCAGGAGCAGGGGACATTCCCAAACCCAAATTCTACAGCAGTTCTGCTCAATGCAGACGTTCCACTGCATTGCAGCAGCAACACAAGAGCCTGCCTGAAGATTGATCAGGAGTGATGAAGTGAGAAAGCACCAGCAGCCAGGACAAAGAGTCTGCCAGATGAGTTTTGGGGTATTCTATAAATGGGGTCACAAAGCAGATTTAGCACTGAGCCGCTAACTCAAACAATAAAGGATCAACCAGTGGTCTTCAAGGACTCAGGGTTCAAAGGACCAGAGCAGCCTGTACCCCACTAGGAAGCCTCCCAAACCTGCAGCTTAACTGACTTAGCAAAGCAGCACATCGGACAGTACATCTTTTTCCTCCAAGGACTTGGTAAAGTAACTGGGCCTAACCTAGCATAGCATATCACAGCATGGCTAAGCTCAGAACTGTTTACCTTCTGTCACTGTTGAGTGATTTGATTGAATGTGTTCTTTGAGCTTTATGTCTAGGTCTGGTTATGGTTAAGTTAGTTGTACATTTTAAACACATATAAGACTGAACAGCCAATAGCTTGTGTGTAACCAATCCTGACAACCCCAGCCCTTCCCATTTCAACCTGGCATGGTGATTTTCCACACACATTTGGGGCTCAGTTTGGCACGGCATGACTTTACACATTCACAGGCAAATGGTTTGCATTTCCATTACAGCAGGGTTTCCCGTTTGTGGGTGTGAACTTAACTGATGATGTGCTTTGCTTGCCTTGAGTACGTGGTTTAATGCAGGGGTGTAGTGCTATTTTATTAGTACCGGACTGCACCTATGACAGACACGCATGTGTCTATGTGCACGGTTGACATTTGGCTTCTTTGACAGCATCTGCAGAAATTTTAAGGTGGAGTGTTAAATAATTAAATAGTTAAAAAGTTAAATAGATTGGAGAAAATTCACTATGCTGATATCACGCAGTCCGTGACACTTACCACAGATTTTAAGGTGGATTGTTTTTATTCTTGTTATTCTGTGCATCGGTTAATGTCATGAAGCAATGAAACCACCTTAAATGTCAAAATGATAATTGACTGTTGTGTTTGTTTTTTTCGTCTGTCTTGCATGACATGATCAGATCCTTAAATGCTAAAATATGTGTATATATATATTTCAGTTGGATGATGCAAACTTCAAATAGTCCTTTTCTATTTCCTCACTTGAAAAAAAAAGTCCCGGAGTGTCGGCAGAACTACAACTGTGTTTAAAAGCAGTGTCTTTGTCTCTGATGTCTACTATTGCTCTGTGCAAAAGTAACTCGAATCCCTCATCATGAAGCTTGAGGAAAATGTGGCCCTCGTTCAACATTTTACAGAAATCTTCTGACATCACTGTGGCTCACTTGGAGGCGTGTCTGACTCGCTTTGGCCCAGTTTTAGAGAAGGTTCCTCTTGGGTGTGGCTCAGTGCAGCTCAGTGCAGCTCGGTGCGCTAAAAATGATAGCGGAGATGCAAACCAGCGTAGCTCCATATGGCCAAAATTGTCAATGGAAACGGCCTATTTAGTTACACTCGAGGTCTTAAAGAGATGCATCTTTACTCTCCCTGCCAGCCATGTGGTCTTGGCAGCTACCTTTGATTCTGTCATCCTTGTTTTTGATTCCTTTGTGTAAGCCATGCAGTTCTTACAACCATTTTGAGTCATCAATCCTTTGTTTGTCCAACATACATATACACTAACACACATGATTTTGAATACAAAATTATTTGATTTTCTGTTCAATGTTGTACAGGAGTGAATGTTGCCAACCACGATCTGCAGAACTTCAAATCCTTCAACCTTTTTGACAATTGATTTGGTGACTGATTCTAATTATTACATTAATTATCAGTTCTCGTTCAAACCAATAGTCTGTTTTTTTATGACTGAATTAATAAATTGGCTTATCATTTTCCTTTTTTAGGGTGGTGCTTTTTAAAGGTGGATTTCATCAAAACTAAATTCTGTTACTTAATGTAATCATTAATTATTTCTGATAGCTAAAATCAGCAAGTTGTTGTACTAAAAACCCCAACATATTTGGTGTGCCTGTTTCATGCAGTGTACCCCAACAGTTGCAAAATAAAATGCTGTAGTCCTCTTATGTTTCTACTAAAACACACATAATTAAAAGAATATGAAAATAAAAAAATAATGATTGATTGCATATAAGAGTGGAGGAAGGGTTGAAAGATTGACGATAAAAGCAGCAGTTACTTATACATCTATTATCAAACAGCAGCAAGGTGACATCAAAACAGACTTCTGAACATTTTCTTTGCATGCAAAAATGAGAACTATATCTTTTTTAAATATAGTACTGATATGTTTCCTAAATGTTTCCAGTTTCCAACCAATTCAAACACCCAGAAATCTGTCATTTTAGTAAAGGTTAAGTTCTGGTTCATGTTTTCTTATGTCACTAACATCACTCACAATGTCCACAATGTTTCATAGTTAATAAACAATCCCATCTTATCATGAAATTGTGTTTTCATTGTTTGGTTTAAAAGCACAAAATGTATTTCAAGAAAAAAAATTACTTGTATTTAAAATTGTATGGTAACTTAATCTTTGCTCTAAATTTTAATGAAAAGAAATTGCAAGACAAAATATAGGCCATCATTTGTCATATCATCTGCCGTAAACATTGCTACAACAAGCCAAAGCAATAGATTTTTTTTTAACTTCCCTCTTTATCTTAATCCAAAAAGGTATACATAACTATTGATTTCATAGGAATGAGAGAAAAGAAGAAGTAATGACCCCTCTACATTGCTCTGTTACTCTCCACTAAAATAAGATAGCAGAAATGGTGAAATTACAGCATGTGTGAATAAAAAAACAGACTTCGTTACTCTCCGTCACATCAGTGGTATTATTATTTTATTTAAACAAAAAAATTGATCCCAGGTATCACTACCTAACCATGTGGAGGTGCATAAAAATGGTACAGGCATACACAATTTCAGATTATCTAACATGTAAAAATATATCAATTTCTTCAGTGAAATCGCACATTAAGTGGTCCTTAATGCATGAATATTAAACCTTGGAGGTATTTCATTTTGAGGATTTCTTAAAAAAAGTCTTGTTTGAAACTTGACTGGAGAGCTCTTGAAAAACAAAAAACACTTTTTAAAAAGACAAGTACTTCTAAGGACTCACAAAGCCTACTGTTAACCCTATCTTGTTAATAAATTTTTGGTCAAATATGAGGATATAGGGGATTTCTTAAACAGATTGCAGATATTAGGAAGAAATATTGACTTGGCTCATGTAACTGTCACCAAATGAGTTGGAACATTTTTCAACACTGTTATACTTTTTTGTACAGAAAAAAAAAGGATAATTCTGTCATAGTGAAAGTTCACCATATTCCATCTTTCTTGTTCTACAAAGAATCAGAACAAATCGACTGTTTACATAAGGCTTTCGAATTTTTGTGGACTCACCAGTATGAATGGAGAAAGGCCAGTGCTTCTTGTCACCCCCTGTTCTGGGGTTGAGTGTCGCCTCGGGGTCCTTTGAGGCAGGGAATACCGCAGTTTCATTGGCTGCCTCTGTGGTGTTATTGAGGTTAGAGTCGAGTGGATTATGGGTATACTTAAGTTGGTTTTCTAGACCAGGAAGCCTTTTTGTTAGATCAGACTTAGTCTCTTTATTTTCCTTTGCAGTGGCCTCTGGGGCCTTAGTGGGTGGCTTATTCCTTGCTGTACTGTTGTCCATCCTTTCTGTTTCACCTCCACCTCTTGATGCTTTCCTTCCCTTCTTCTTGTCTTTCTCTTCTTCATTTTCTTCCTCTTCATCCTTATCATCTCCTTCTCTCTCTCTGTCCTCTCCTTGACCCTTGCTGTTCTCTCTGTCTTCACCCTCAGCTTCACTGTTATCTTTGGCTGTGGAATCCATAACAACAGAGGCAGAGGTTGTGGTTTGGTCTTTGGTGGACTGAGTGAGTGCAGTGGTCTGGTGTGCAGAGGTGGGATTATGAGTTGGGGCTCTGCTTGACCACACAGAGCTAGGGAAGGCGGAGATGACACCACCGCTGAAGGCAAGACCGGCTAGTAAAGTACTGGTTACGACAGATGCAACTGTTGCTTGACTACCGCTGGAGGATGGACCTATGCCAGTCGCCATGGAGACAAAGGAAAAAGGTATGCCTGAGGAAGTCCAAGTAGATGAGCCAGAGGAGATGGGAGCCATGTCAGCTGATGAAGCTGGAGACACTGTTGGCTGAGAGGAAAAAGAAAAAAAGAAAAAAAACAAACTTTTAACTCATAAGAATCAAAAATTATTAGTTATTTTTCCACTTGAGTCAATGTTACCATTATTAACTGAGCAGTTTAACCACTTAAGGTGTGTTTAAGGGTTTAAATCCTTTAAAATTTGATCTAGGTCTAGACCCCCCTCCCCCAAATGATGGAGAAAAAAATACATCCGTATAGTCACCAGATGATTAAATAACAAACCAATATATTTTTTGTTACACAAAATATTATGTATTATCTCTCACTTTTCTCTGAGTTTGTTTTTTCAAGAAATACTGCATACTTTTCCCTTATTGGCGATTTATAAAAATTCAGACTGAGAAGTAAAACTCACTATGGTTGGACTACTTATATTTGATGTTAAAATAAGCAATTTTTACATTTGTTAGAGCTCCATACTTTTTGACTTTGCAACATCTACTTTCATCATCTTTCTTATATAAAAGTATAACACAATCAATGCCTTTGGAGGAGGCTATCAAAAAAGTGTGCATCAGCATTCCTTTCTGAAGTATTTGTATGGCTGGCTTGGCCAAAACACCTGTTAATACTTTTACGTTTAGATTTGACTATAAAACACATCTAACAAACTAGTCCCCTTTGAGCAAAATTAGGTATTGTGGAATCAAGAATTTTGAACCTTAAAACTACTTTCTAATTTTAAAGATTAAATGGAAATGTGTACTTAACAACCTAAACAGTCATTTAATGTACATGGAAGGAATAGAATTATTTCAAACATTGAAACCACTATTTTACAAAGTTACATTGTAGATGTTCATAAAATGTACACATTTCAACTCTGTTTATGTCATTTTTTATTTTCTGAGATTTGTTTTGATTGCTTAATTGTGTTTATCCTAGAAAATAACTCTTCTTTCTAATTTTAATTACCTTTGAGAAATTCCTCTTAATACAGAGAGGGAAGATGCTCATACAGACACTGCTCTCTGCTGGATGTAAAGGGAAAAGACAAATACTTTATCTCTGCTTTCCTTACCATTCCAGTTTTCACAATCCTTGTACCCTCAAAGATCCTTGTGGTGTTGGCTGAAAAAAGAAAAAGAGAAGAAAAAAACCCTAAATAAACCCCAGTCTAACATATAAGAGACCAGGCAATACCTTAATTAAAGGAATGTCTATGTGATATGAGTGCATTGTAAGCATGTAATCAGCACACAAAGAATGTAAATGCAAGGCCTTGAATATGTACTGAAGTAGACAATAAACTGACCGCAGTCCAGTGTTAGTAATAACGGCGTTAGAGTATAACGGCGTTACTAACGGCGTTATTTTTTTCAGTAACGAGTAATCTAATTAATTACT
>JAQMCX010000029.1:17434195-17449086 GCA_029814765.1 Acanthurus leucopareius
CTATCTATCTATCTATCTATCTATCTATCTATCTATCTATCTATCTATACATACATACATACATACATACATACATATATATATTTATACATACGCACACACAGGCACACACACACACACACATATATATATATATATATATATAGATAGATAGAAAGAGAGAGAGAAAGAGAGAGAGGGAGATGTTGTCATCATCTTGACTGGCTGGCGTCCAGGATGCAGTTACAACAACACAAAGCACGTGGTTTTGGTGGCTTGAACAGCCAACAGGACAACTCTGCTTTCTCCCTCTACCTTCATTCACCTTTATACAGGCAAATGATGGGCCAGTTAACCTGGTGGGCCGGACAACCATTGCAATGTAAAAAAAAGGAGTATATGCTGGCTGCCGTGTCTCATTGCAGTCAGTCTTTTTAAAAATTTTAAAATTCTCTGTTGTGACCAAAAGCAGGCAGCCCCCACAATGTAAAAAAAAGGCTATTAGCAAAATTAAAATAACTGGTTGTGGCTGGCCTTCTTATCCAGGTTATCTATCATCGCAGGTCGTAGCCTACATTTAAAAAAATCTGTGTGGCCCACTTGATATTGGAGCAGCCCATCTGAAATGCATTTATCAAGCAGCGTGCAGGCTAATGCTGTAGACTCATCAATGACAATTTTCCTTTTTTAAGGATACCTTCAAGGACAATCTTGTTGATAACATTTCTGACAAATTCCACCAATCCATGAGTTAATCCCTTTTCCACTGATAGCATGGCAAGTGTCATCACTGGCATAGTTGTGAATGTCTTTTAGAAGTAGGCCTTACTAGGGGTGTCATCCAAATGAGAAACATCTTTCATTCTTTTTTTATGGTTATAAAAAGGGGTTGTCTCTCTCTATATATAATTGTGTATCAAGCTATACAACAGCAGCCTAATATAAGTTGGGGTGAGGGGTGTTTGGGCTAGTTTGAATGAATATTGCTGGGGTCGAATTCTGTTCCTAGTCCGACCCTGGATAGGGAGGAATATTTTTCCTTCTTATTCATGCTTTGGACTACTCTTCTGGCATTTGGGTGATTTGTGAACTCTTGACTTACTCAAGGACTTCAGCAGCTAAAATTAGCTGCTGCACCCAATTAGCTACAATGAAAAGAAAAGGCTAAAATTTAGGTTGAATGTAGTTATTAGTTAGGGTTTCATTCTTGTATGTAGAGGTTTGTGATTATCAGTAACTGTCATCATTTGATAGAAGATGGTTTCCAAGTGTGTGATCTCAACTTTAGTGTGAGACATGAACAATATAATTAGTGATGTATTGCTGAATATGCAATCATCAAGATGTTCTTTAAACAACCGGTAATTGATCCAATCCAATTAATCCATTGAAAACATTTCTGTCATATTTAGCCAAGATTTAATGATGTGTAAATCTATCATGTATGATCACCTGATCAGTGCCTACTAAAGCATTTTACAATCTAGCAACATTTTGGCTTTTTACAGACCTAAAGGAGAAAAAAAACACATATGGCTGTATTTTTTTTTAAATGCTGGTACAACTCACACAATACTTAACAGAAAATTGTAAGCAAAATTCCCTCATTAACCACTTGAAGTCACAACTAAGTGGCTGATGTAAGCAGTGCTTAAAACCACATTATGTAGGAATTTGTTTGTGTGATTTAGCACCCCTGCAACATTACATGTATTTTCCCTCATGTCAAAGTTTGAACAAGCCCTGCACACAACTCAGAACAGCAATAGAATTTATATGACCCGGTTTCACCAAAATTATTGTTTTGTGAGGGGTAGTTATGTACATCATTAAGTTTTGATGTCAAAACTGCACCCGTGGCTCAAAGTTGCATAGCATAGTATAAAGCAACAGGAGGGCGGGGTATCTGAGGCAGAGAGCCCAGTCAACCTGTTACATTGCACCCCAACATTAAAATGATTTTAAAACTGTTATTTTGAGATTAAAAAAACATACATATTGTTGCTTAAAACATTAGTAGCTCATTTTTAGGGTGAATATAATGTATTATCAGTGTGGCATAATCCATGTTAGATTGGTAACATCTGAGACACATTATTTTTTTCTCTACAACACATACATACATATAAAAACAAATGTGACATGTTCACATGACTGTTTAGAAGGGGTGAGTGGTTGTGTAAGAGCCTGAGCATCGATCCACTCTAAAAGCAGGCCCAGAGCAAGGACTGTCACTCCTGCTGACCTACTTCAACTATAATCCAAAACAAAGGACTAGCAGAAAGGGGGAAGAGAAATAAAATACGAAGAGGCAAAGAGAGAGAGAGAGACAATAATTAGAGTCATCATCTGTGTTAATTCTCTTTCCAATCTCCTTCTTTTATCTCCCTCCATGATGTTTTCTCTGGGGAGTTGTATAGCAGAAAAGAGGGGAACAAAAGGACTTCAAAAGCATGAACATGTTAAGCAAGCCTGAAAAATTGGTTAGACACAGCTAAAGCACTGCTTCTCAACCTGGGGATCTCGAACCCCATTGGAGGTTGCCAAAGTTTCAGAGGGGGTAGCGGGGGATGGGCTGGTTTATTAATGTGTGTCAGAAAACTTTCTTTTATAATAAGTATCAGGGCCTATATCTCAGAATTTCTTTATTTTTTTGTGAAAAAAATCTACTTCTATTGTTATTTTCAAAGTTATTTTTAATTGATTTAAAATGACTTATTATGGTTTTGATATAAACCTAATATGAATATAAAAATGGGCTCATGAAAGACTATAACACAAGAAATGTTCATAGATCCTTTGGTTTATATAATAGGTATATTCAATACACTGACAAAATGAGCCCAAATTAATCTTCTAAAAACAGGTAGTTAATCTTCGCTGTGTCTCTGCCCAGACTCTGTCTCATTTGAAGGACCTCAACATAAAGGTGGGTTCATTAGAGGACTGAAATCTTAGCCAAACTTGCATCTGCTGTGAGAAGTCCTCACCTTAATACACTGCTTTCAAGTGCATATTAAATTCATAAAATATAAAGTTTACCAGCAGAAATATGTCCTCACATGGCCAAAATGTCTCTTGTGGAGTGAACTTTGGATATTGAAACCTCTTAAATCTAAACAGCTTTTTAAAATCCCCTAAAAAATCTGGTCAGAACTTCATTACTGTTGCGTAACCAAATCTGATCCATTTGCAAGGACACAAGGATACAAGGAAGTTTATTGGTTATTGTACAACAGGTTGTATAATGAAATTAAAATGTGGTTCCCTCTTGATTGATTAATTGATTGTATAAAAAATAAAATAAAATGATTAAACATGGAGGAGTGGAGATGGTGCATTAAGTAGTCTCACAGCCTGGGGGAAGAAGCTGCTGTGTAGTCTGATAGTCTGATTTGATACAAAGTTTCGTTTAGCCTTATTTTGCAACTTCAAGTGAACACAAAAAGCCTCTGCCTTGCTTAAGGGAAGAGAAAACATAACAGGAAATAAAGACTGAACATTCCCATGACTTGATCCTGTCCTGTTCGTATGAATTTCTTCTGGAATATGGGAGCTTCGTAAAACTTCAGTGAAGGTGCCTTGAATAAGTTAACCTTACCAGATAGTTCTAAGAAATAAATTATGAACCCACAAAGGAATGATATATCTTTTACCTAACAGAGCCAAATTTAGCTCTCAGAGGAATCAGTTGTGTGATCACTCTCCATCTAGCAGAAATGTAGGTGATCTGCCTCTTTTCTCTTATATTTTTCCTTCTATCAAAGGCACTTCCTCTAGCAACAGTAATTAGGGAATACAGGGCTTGGAAAGGATCAATCACAAACCATATATTTGTCAGTTAGTCTCTAATTTTTTTTTGGCAGGGGTTATGGCTACCTACTGGTCAATACATTGTGGTCCTACTTGTCTAGACTTTGGCATTATGTATGTTATGTATGTTACGCATACATAGTTATATTTCAGTAACTTTGCTTGTGCTTTTATCCAAAGTGACTGACATTAAGTGCACTGAACTATGTGAATACAAATTAAATTCACAAGAATTATGTAGGTACATCAAACCTAATCCAGTGGCCTGAATTCACTCAGGTGCCACATTTAGACCAATAAGAGGCAGATTTTTTTTGGTTTAATTTTTGCAGGCCAAGCTTTGGTCTGAACAGATGGGCTTTCACTCTGTGATAGAGGCTGTGTAGTTAATTCTAGCCTGATGTCAAAGGAAAGCCTACCCCACCCTTTTAGAGCCCAGACAGCAATTTTTTGTTTAGTGTTAGGGAGTAGCAACCAACTGGCTGTGGCATTGGACAGTCTTGGTGTAGGATTTGTTAATGTGCTCGCAAGAATAAAAGTTCTGCCTTGGAATTTAAGTTGGAATGATAAATGTTTTTGTTTCATTATATTCTTCACTTCAATGTGAGACTCGTTTTATGGTCAACATTGTGTTAAATTATTGTAGATGCTTAATGGTCAAGGGTCCACTTCACACACAGGTCATTCAGTTTTATTGAATCACATTAAATCATTTAAACATCTTAATTGGTTGCTAGGTTTTTTTCACAATGATAACAAAATGCATCATTTACGCTTTAAAATCCATTCACTGACATCAAATGACAGTAAGGTAACCCTGTCCATTTGGTGCCCTATTAAATTTATTCTTACTTCCCAAGGCTTTTCAAGGTCAATCACTCCAGCCTCAAACAGTTGTAGACAAGATTTATTTCACTGCAACCATCCCTAAATTTGTGTGGTGCTTTAATTTTAAGTTTAACTTTGGAAAAGTTATGTATAAATGTTTGCACCATTGACCAATGGCTTAGTGTTTTGAAAGCACTGACGGATGAATAAAATGAAAGCGGAAGCTGTCATCTCGTCATCCAATGTTAAATAATCCTTTGATTTCACTTCTTTATATTTGTATCAATTTTGCTTCGATCATAACCAGCAATAGAAATAAGATACTGCACAACCTGCAAGCCATCTTTGGAAAGTAAAAATTTTGCTATGCCACTTTAAGATATGAATGGTCACTGACTCACTGTCAAAGTAAGACTCGAAATGATTCAAAAAATATCACAGTATTATCATCTCGAAACATAATAAACTATCCTGCTTTTCTCACCTGTTTGTAAGACACATAGATAGGTCTGCTGAAGATGATCCATTCTACCACTTTGCTGCAGGGGGGAGTCGTGAGAGAGCCTGTGTAGCGATAATAACTTCCCAATGAAGATGGCAGCCAGTCCTTCAGCACAAATGGCTCCAGGACAGTCTCTTTTTCTAAATAAGAGAGGGCAAAACATACTTTTAAAACCAATACAAAACAATCAATACAACCCCTCTTATTTTACTACAAGTTCTGGTGATCAGACTTTCTGGAGGAGATCTAATTGCAACGGTTTCACAGGTTTCTGCAACTGATTTCATTTGTATTGTGGCAGCTGCATTCAGTGTCCTACTATTGACAGATACAATTGCACTAAACACCTTTAAATATACCTCTCTTGGTGCTGGGTGGTTTAGAAACACAGTCAGTGCAACATCACCAAGCCCAATCACTGTGGAATTATTCACTAACAATTCAAGTTGCACACACAAATCACTGATATAAAACACATTGGTCCGTGGGGAGGAAGGCCATAAATGGTTACATAAAATGATGATGAAGGCTTCAAGCTAAATAATAAACATACTTTTTAAATTATACTTTGATTAAGAGCAGTTCAGATTTCCCAAAAATAGGCATTTTGATCAAAATAATTAGTTATCTGACAAACACACAGACAAAGTAACTTTAAATTTAATTTATTTTCTCCAAATTTTTGGTCTCAACCTACCACTGACCTTGTAAGAGATGTTATTTTGTACTCTTTAGTGAAAAAAACAACATCAACAACAAAAGAAAAACAATCAGCAATGGGCACTGGTAACAGAGTGAGCAGTGAACAAGATGACTTGTGCTGAGATACAAGATGTGAAATACATTAGGATATTTTTAATTGTAACTTATAAGTTTTTTTCTTCTCTCTGAGTTTGCAATCTTCTTAATGTGTGAGTGTTGTCTTATATCAACAGATAGAGCCAACGCTCCTTGTCCACTTTCCGTTCTTTTCCCATACATACCTCAGGAAAGAGTGGACCATAGTTGGCAACCATCTTCTCTGTCTCCTTTCAGCAATTGATATGGCTTTCTTTTAACAATGATCACCATCTTTTTAAACTAAACTTAGTAAAGTATGAAACTTTCACACATGGTTTCGCTGCTGAATGGCATGGCATGGCAACTTATAGCACTGTTCTTGCCATCACTTAGGCCAGGGGTGACCACACTTTTTCAGATTGCAAGCTACTTATAAAATGACCAAGTCAAAATGATCTACTCACTATAAAAATGCATGAGTTGATCTACCTTGCATAACTGCATGTACATTTTTTGTCATGACCTTACTCTCATGACTTGCACTGCAGCTCCCCCACTCATTTCTATACTCTTTCTGAAGTTAAGTAGAAATAAATTGGGCAACTCAGCAGCTCGCGCATGAGTCACCCCACTTCTTGGTGTCTGTTTCCATGGTAACTGGGGAAAGACCCGCAAATTGCTCTGAAATAGCACGCGCAGCTTCCCATCTGCGCGGATTGGATTGGTTTGGATTGGATTGGATTGGATGGATTGAATGGATTTTTTTAATGCCATGCGATCTACCCACATTACCTTTGCGATCGATCGGTAGATCGCGATCGACGTAATGGGTGCCCTTTACTTAGGCAAGCAGTTCAATATGATACTATGAAATCAAGCACAAGTTATGGTTTGTGGGACAGCCAGTGCTTAGTACAAAATTTGTACTTATATTTGTATTTTTCTTTTAAAGGTAAATAAGTGGCACCAACTTATATTCATTTCCAGGACAGGAAAATAAGAGTAGATTGGTGGAATCCATTCCTTTCTGACAAATGCATTTGAGAAAGTGTTAAAAGCATGGATCTGAAACAAGTTGAAAATTAAAAATTACAAATTACAGCTCTTACAACTGACATACAGGCTAGAGGGGAGACTGGACATGCATTTAGTGTGTCTGAGTAGGGTAACTTCTTGGCCAGATTAGGAAATTATGTGCATATGTTGAATTTAACTTCATGATCTTCCTCAAGAAGCTTAAGGGCATAGCAGTTTAAAGATTACAACATGTTTCTAAAGCCTCTTCAATGCTAGGAAAGAAAACTGAATTAGCAGAAAGCTGAAGAAGAGCAACCGTTGTTTTTCAGTAAACAGCCAACCTGAGGGTGAGCTTTCCCTTCATAAAATAAACACTGAATGTTCCACATGTCTGGGACCATTGTTTTTTTTTAAATTACACTTCATATTGAATCAATTTTTAAGTTTAAGCAAAGTAATCATAAAGGTTACTGAGAGGATATGTTAGTGTGTGTACACAAGGTCCTGATAAGCAGGTTGACATTTTCTAAAGAAATCTTTGGAGAAGTAGTTCATATGTAAATGTGTGAATGCTGGCTTGTGTTGTTAAGTGCTTTGGGTACTGGAAAGAAAACAAAAGTGCTATATAAATGCGGTCCCTTTACCAGTTTACTTAGTTACCATGATAATATCTCAGCTGGTATGGATTGCTGTGGGAATTGTGTACAGATACAGAAAGTCTCCAGAAGATGAGCCCTATAATTTTTGGATCCACTCACTTTTTATTTGGCATCAATTTTTAAGATTTGAGAACTGAAATATCTCAAAATCTACCAGCTGAAGTGACACAACATTTGATACAGACAACCATTGAACATCTGTGATTAAATAAGTGTAAATTCATTATAGTCAAAACTTCAGCCTCATTTATGAACTCCAGAGCAATAAACAGTAAGTCTACAAAAAGTCATACAGGGACAGTGACATATTGTTTTAAAGAGATATTTCAGTTCTAAATCCTCAGATTTTTGAGAGCAGTTTAAAGAATAAAAGAGCCAGAGACTCGTTTATCTGCACTGATGTTAAATCGCTTCATTTTCACATGAAATAGGGTGGCATTTTATGCCTGGATGAGAACTTTGTGTTTTGCAGTGATAAGTGGACTTTTACTGACAAAACAGAGCCAGTGACTTACTACTCAGTCTTATCAACAGATGGTAAATGTTGGGATTTATTGTGTGGATCAAGAAGATTTTATGGTGTGTTTTTATTGTTTTTACCGTGTGTTTCTATTGTAAAACCCTGGATAAAAGTGTTTGAATTAATTAAAGTGTTTTATGGTCAGAAATTATACCTCTCTCAGCATTAGCTCACTGGCCATTGTAAATATTTTTGGAATGAGTTGTTTTCTTTCATAGATTCTTCGCTTCTACATTTTTGATGCTTTAAAATAAATGTATGAGAATATTTTAATGTGCAGACTAGCATCAGTATTTGTTCAAAGGGATAGTCCAGATACTGCATGTCAAATGTCTTTTTTTTGTGTATGCCTTAATTGTTAGATCACATTTCAGAACGATGTAAGGCAGTCTATTGAAGTACAGTGTAAGATATATAGTATTAACTGACATAATGATCTTTAAATGATAATTTATTCCTATACTCCCTTTGGTACATGGTGGCATTTATTTCATTCTCAAAGGGCTTCATGAGAAATATAGAGGAGTACTCTGACAATGAGAAAAGAGGCTTTGCACACTTTCAGTCTAAAGGGTTTTTTTCTTTAAATGCATAAACATGTTTGATTTCTTTAACCATTCTACTGTTCACACCTCTCACATGCTCACTCATAATTTCCTCATCCTCATAGTCTGAGCCTGCAACCTGAGATATAGTGAAAGTAGTGTTGGGCAGATGGATAAAGTGGTGTAATAAAAGAAGACAACAGTCAAAATTTCTGTTTGGGCATGGCTTAAGCCAATGGCAAATAACTTATCAATTAGTCTTGTCAGTAAGTCACGCAAGTGAGAAAGCATATATATGAACAACTGTTTAAACAGTAAGAGTAGTCTTTTACTGTGTTCTTCAGGTCTAAATTTGTATGTTTACTGGAATGAGTAGTTGCACCTGTAACCTCATCCAAAGAATGTTATGGTGTAATTAATGTATTATTTATACTTCTACCTCATTAGAGCAAGTTAAAAAATTCAGTGGCTGGAGAATAACCATGGAGATGGGTTGGACACTTAGCCAATCAGAACCATAGAAATGAGCACAAAAATGACCCTGATTGCTCTGAGATGTGCATTGTTTCTTTGACAAGTATGACAAACATTAACTGTGCCTTGCAACCTTTTAAAAGTCATGCAAGTAAAAGTCATCAGCCCCTCTTCCTCCCTGCACACACACACGTGCACAGTTTAGTCTAAACCAATGTCAGTGTGAGTGAAAGTTAAGTCCCCTTTTTTACCCATATTTTTCTTTGTTTTGATTGTCCCTGTTAAGCCCTGCTGGGTGTGACTTGCTGACAGCCATGCTAGCAGTGGTACTGTAAATCCAGTTCTTACTGTATTTTTGTGAAATTTTTTGAAAAGGTCAACAAAATGTCTCTTGAAGCTTATTTGATCTTTGAAATAAGTAAGGAACTGAGTGACATCACTAGTCCATGTGTCTTATTGAGAGAGTGCATGTCTATGATTTTGTAGAAGTGTCTGACAATCACAACACTGCATGTCAACAGATATTTGGTAGTGTGGCCTTTGCAGTCTGTGTTTGGCAAATGTCTAGCACAGAACGGTGCATCAAGGGACTGAAAGTGAGGCAATTAGATGGATGCCATGGTGTAGGTGCTTCATTCAGTTGCATATTTACTAGGGATAGAACGATTATTGGCTGGGCCAATATCGGCGCTGATATCCAGCATTTTGATGCATATCAGCATCTGCCTTTTTTTTTAATCCAACTGCCGATAAGAGATTAATTTAAAACTGGGTTATTCTCTGTCTCTCTGTCTGCAGTCACTACTCAGTCTCCAGCACTGTGCCACCCACAGCACCATCTGATTGGTTACACGCAGAGCCACGGCATGGATAACAGCCAATCAGCAGTGAAAGCTGTGCATGAACAGAGCTCACAAACAGGGCAGAGAGGAGAAAAAGTTTTGTCGAGTGGAGAAGCTCAGGAGAGCAGATATATGTTTTGAAAAAGTTAAAGCAGCAGACTCTCTTGAAATTGTAATAAACATCCAAGTCCTCTACAACTCACAACTACTAGTAACTTTACTGTGAGCCCAGTAACATTAACGTAATAACCTAAGTGCAAATGAATATTGGCTCCTAATATCGGTTATCGGCCTCCTAGACTACTAATAATAGGTATCAGTATCGGCCCTGAAAAAACCATATCGGTCTATCTCTAATATTTACACAATCCACTGTGTCAGCACTGCATCATTTTTTCTGTTTATCTACTCTAGCGCCTGTGCACACACTGCTCTCAAGACAAAATGCTTAAATAAAGCCATTCCTCCCTGCCAGGACAAATTACATGTCTGTTAATTCACTATCTCACTCACTGCACAGTCTCCATCAACTTTGCGTCCTGAGACTCTGATTGGCATTTGATTTCTAAAAGGGTAGATATGGCTTATGGTGGTTACCCTGGTGTGAGGTACCATGTCAACCCTGTGGCACTTCTATAGGAATTCGAAAAAGAGAAATTCTGTGCTATTTCCCTTCCTTTCTTTCTGTCTGTACTATTGTAAGACTATGTCTTCCACTTCCTTTGCTGAGGGGGGTTTAATCCCAAAGCGCTTTCTTTCACATCAGGTCTGATGTAGCTCCACTGAGCAGTGTTTGCTAAGCTTCTTTTTCATCCTCTCCTCAATCAGATTTCCAGAAATTTGGGGCACACAGATCTATTTATCTGTCCTCCTTTTTTCTAATTGTGAATTTCAAAGGATATTTTCATAGACCCTATCTTGATTTTAGTTAATATTTGAGCAGTTTTGACACCATGGAAGTTAATCATGCTGAGATTTTTTAAGACCATCCTAGCATTTATTTGCTGATGTGTATTTGGTCAGTACTGTATTGATATGACAAGTAAGTGCAGATGGAGTTCATGATGTTATACTGCTATACCAGTAGATGGCAGTAGCGCAAGTTGGTCGTGCCATCCTAGTTTATAATTGTGGAAAGGGCCACGAATTAACACTCTGAATCAAGACTCCGGTGTGCAAGCCTCGTCAATACATGGTACCAGGAGAAAAAACTAACTATAAGTGACACATAATGAACTCCCTTCATCAGCCAGACGAGTTAAAGTTGACTGTGAACATTGACAAAAACTGGAAAGCTTTCAAGCAAAGTTTTGAACTGTACACTATCTTGAAGAGTCATTAAAACAAGGCAACTGGACTATGTTGAAATTTAAAATTTCAACATAGTCAGACTCTTCAAGATAATCATGACCTGGATGAATGAGAATCTTCACAGACATATCTGATGATAAAATGAACTGTATACTCTTGCAATCGGTCTGAAAGACGACGAAGAAAAGCGGAAAATAGCATTGTTGCTAACGGTAGCAGGACGCACTGCACTAGATGTGTACAACACATTTGTTTTTGCGGATGCAGAAAAAGACAAGTACGCTGTAATATCAAAATTTGATCAGTATTGCACACCAAGAAAAAATGTGACCTAGGGTTAGGGTAAAAGGTATGTTTTCAGAAGTCGTCTCCAAAAGGAGTCAGAGTCAATTGAACAGTATGTCACGGACTTACGGCTAAAAAGTCGTTCGTGTAATTTCGGGACATTATGTGAATCCCTGATCACAGATCAAATAGTGATTGGAGTGAGGGACAAGAATGTGCGACTGCAACTTCTCAAAGACACGGACCTCACGTTGGAGAAGGCAATAAAGATTTGCCAAACGTTTGAAAGCACAAGGATGCAAATAAAGACTTTTGACAACGGCGCTGTGGCCAAAACAGCTGAGGTGGATGCTGTGTGGCTAAAGGAGAAGAGAAAAAGCAACGTCAAGTATAACAGAAAAGCGCCTCAACAGAAGGAGAGCGCGGGCTGCAATCAGTGCGGCAACAGACATGCGCCTAAGCAGTGCCCAGCCTTCGGGAAGGACTACAGAAAGTGCGGAGGTAAAAATCACTTCGCCAAATGTTGCTTCACAAAGAAGAAAGTGCAGTTTTTGGAGAACAAGGATGACAGCAGCAGTGCTGAGGATGAAACACCGTTCTTCGTGGAAACAGTCAAGCTTGTGGATGAAGTGAGTGGCAAAGAGGAAGAGGAGCCTCCAATCTACATCGACCTGGTGAATGATGCTGAGAGCACTACCGAGGACGAATGGATAGCACATGTGGATGTGAACGGCACGGATGTTTCACTGAAACTGGACACAGGGGCGTAGGTAAATATCCTGCCAATGAAAGACTTTACAGACTGAGAAAAAAGCCCAAAGTGTGTAATAAAAAGGCAAATCTAAGAACTTATGATGATAAGCCTGTACCTACAAAGGGAGTGTGTAGAGCTGACGTATCTTGCAATGGGAAAATTGTGACTGTACTTTTTGTTCTGGTAGAGGGGAAAAGGCAAGCACTACTGGGGTTGAAAACCTGCATAGCTTTAGGGCTAATAAAAAGAGTCCATGTCATTAACACAGAGAAACTGACACAAAAGCAGACAGTAGAAGCCAATAAATGGGTCAAAGAATACAGAAAGGTGTTCAAAGGAATAGGCCGCTTGCCAGGTGAACACAAAATTAAGCTGAGGGCTAATGCAGAGCCAGTTGTACACCCAGAAAGAAAAGTGCCAGTTGCACTCAAAAAGAGGCTGAGAGCGAAGCTAGATACCCTGATAGAAGAAAATGTAGTCAGGAAGATTGATGAGCCAACAGAATGGGTTAATTCCCTAGTCATACTAGAAAAGTCAGATGGTGATTTTAGACTTTGCATATACCCCAAGGATTTAAATAAAGGGATTCAGCGTGAACATTACAGGTTACCAACCAAATCTGACGTTGCCAGTGCTATGAGTGGAGCTCGCTACTTCTCCAAACTCGATGCCTCATCTGGTTTCTATCAAATAGTGCTAGATGAAGAGAGTGCCAAGTTATGAAAATTCAATACACCATTCGGGAGGCATTGCTTTTTAAGACTACCCTTTGGTATAAGTTCTGCCCCTGAAGTATTCCACAAAACTATGCAGCAGCTGTTTGATGGAATAGAGGGGGTTGGAGTATTCATTGATGATGTGGTAATCTGGGGTCGCACTAAACAGAAACATGATGAAAGGCTGCGGAGAGTGCTCAGCAGAGCACAAGAAGCAGGTTTAAAACTGAACAAAAAGAAGTGCCAATTTGGAGTGAGAGACATAACTTACTTAGGGGAAAAGCTATCAGAAGCTGGGGTGCAGCCGGACCCTGAGAAAATCCGAGCTATAACAGAAATGCCCATACCAGAAGACAAGAAGGACCTGCAAAGAGCCTTAGGTCTAGTAAACTACCTAGGAAAATTTATTCCTAACTTATCATCTAACACGAGGGCATTGAGAAGCCTGCTAGAGGCAGACACAGTGTGGCAGTGGACTGCAGAGCATGTGAGTGAATGGGAGTGGGTAAAGGACACTCTGACAGAAGAGCCTGTCCTGAGATTTTATGATGAAGAAAAGCCACTTAAAGTCTCCACAGATGCTTCAAAAGCCAGCTTAGGTGCTGTGCTACTCCAAAAACATGACACGGAGTGGTTACCAGTAGCATATGCCTCCCGCACTATGACAGCAGCGGAGAGGAATTATGCACAAATAGAAAAGGAGACACTAGGGGCAGTGTATGGCCGTGAGAAGTTTCATGAGTACGTATATGGAAGGTCAGCTATTTTAGAGACAGATCACAAACCTCTAATAGCCATATCTCAGAAACCACTAGGAGATGCGCCACCGCGTATACAGCGTCTAATGCTACGTCTCCAAAAATACGACTTGAAGCTTGAGTTCACAGCCGGTAAACACTTAATAGTAGCTGATACATTAAGCAGGGCCTGCTTACAGTATGACAAAAGTACTACTGAGGGAGATGTGCAAATCCATGTGGATTATGTCAGAACACAAATGCCAGTGTCAAAAGCAAAATGGACAGAAATAGCTAAAGAAACTCAGGAGGATGAAACACTCAAGAGTGTGATCAAACAGATAAGCTTACCTGGCAAAGTGAAACTAGTCAAGCCATACCAGTACTTTAAGGGTGAGTTATCTGTGATGGACGGGGTTCTGTTAAAGGGCACACAGACTGTAGTCCCCACCTCCATGAGATCACAAATGCTGAAGTTAGTGCACGAGGGACATTTGGGTATTGAAAAGTGTAAGAGACGTGCATGTGATGTTCTGTATTGGCCAAACATGAATAGAGACATTCAGACATTGGTGCAACGCTGTGAGGTCTGCCAGCGACATCAATACCAACAGCCTAAGGAGCCAGTGATGCCACAGGATAAACCACAAGAGCCATGGGAAAAGGTTGGAATTGATTTATTTCAGCTGAAAGGCAAGGATTACTTACTTGTGATTGATTACCACAGCAACTACCCAGAATTCTGTCAGCTGTCCACCACAACAGCAGAACATGTAATTGCACACACAAAGGCCATATTTGCAAGACATGGGATTGCATCTACTGTAATAAGTGACAATGGGCCTCAATTCAGCAGCCAGAGTTTCAAGGAGTTTGCAGAGACTTATGGTTTTGAACACATAACTTCAAGCCCCCTTTACCCGCAATCGAACGGCAAGGCGGAGAAAGGTGTGCAAATTGTGAAATGTCTTCTAAAGAAAGCCATAGAAAACTGTGAGGACCTGGCTATTCTTTTTTTTTTTTTTTTTTTTTAAACTTTATTTATAATTTTCCCATTACAAAAATATTGGTATCAATTAGTACATTTCTTACAAAAGTTGTACCCCCCCTCCCCACCAGGTGGTATTCC
>JAQMCX010000029.1:17449186-17465377 GCA_029814765.1 Acanthurus leucopareius
CATTACAAAAATATTGGTATCAATTAGTACATTTCTTACAAAAGTTGTACCCCCCCTCCCCACCAGGTGGTATTCCCCATTACAGACAGTAATCAGACATTTACATATACACACACAGAAGCATATATGTCCCTCACATTTGTTAGAATATTCGTTTCCAAGGATATAAATGCCCTAAGATGAAAATATATGTACACAAATACAAAAGAAAATAAATAAATAAATAAATAAATAAAAATAAATAAATAAATTTAAGAGAAATAAATAAATAAAAAAATAGATTAATAAAATAAACGTGAACACACACTGAAGACTCAAATCAATCTGCTTCAAATATTGTGCTCGTAATACCAACATTTGGACCACTGATAGAGGATAGAAAAGTAGATCCTGATCAGCATAATTTAGGAATTCAAAGATTTAAGCTAGCAGTCAAGGAGGGACAATGGGGGATCAGGTGAAAGGCAGACTCTTAATATGAGTTATGAATCGCGTCCAGGTTTTGTCATATTTATCCTCAAGTCCACGTACTGTATATTTAATTTTTTCTAAGTCTAATCCCAACATCACCTCTCTAACCCAGTGGATATATGTAGGAGGAGACTTTCCCTTCCAATTCAGTAATATCAGACGCCGGGCATGCAGTGATGCATAAGCAATTGCATTTCTGTGGAGGCAGGACACCCCAAGCTCATCCCTAACCACACCAAAAATAGCCGTTATGTGGTCAGGTTGCAGTGCTTTGCCGGGTATAGCCGATAGTGATTGGAAGATTGAAGACCAAAAATTATGCAAAGACGGACATGACCAAAACATATGTCCCAAGGAGGCAGGGGAATATTGACATCTAGGACAGTTTGGCGTAACATTTGGGTATAATTTGGATAATCTGTCATTGGAGTAATGCATTCTATGGACTATTTTAAATTGGATCAGGCCATGCCTAACACAAAGAGAGGAAGTGTGTATACGTTTTATGGATTTTTCCCAGGTGTCTTCTGACATGATTTCTCCAATGTCTCCTTCCCAAGCTTGCCTGGCCCTATCCCATGTGTGGGGCTGACTATTCAGAATTAAAGCATATATTTTTGAAATTGCTCCTTTGCGGAGTGGATCTACATTAAGGACTGAATATAATAGATCTTTAGAGGGTAAAGCTGGGTACCCAGGGAGGTGTCTGGAGGCAAAACTCCGAACCTGAAGGTATCTAAACAGATGAGACTTTGGCAAATTATTGTCCTCACACAGGCGTTCAAATGACATAAAACCAGCATCATTATAGAGATCTTGAAAATAGACCAAACCATTTCTATGCCAAATTGCAAATGCTTGATCTATTTGGGATGGTGCAAAAAGATGATTAAACATTATTGGAGAGAAGCTACATATATTTGTCAAATTAAAGTGTTTTCTGAATTGGCCCCAAATCCTAATCGAGTTCTGGACCATTGAATTTGTGCTCAATTCACTTGCTCTGATATTAAGTGGGAAATGCGCAGATAAAATTGAAATTGGGGAAACTGGAAGTGTGGCTCTCAGCTCCATAGCAGCCCAGACTGGACCCACCCCACTTGCGAACATGGTAATCCAATATGTCAATTTAGCAATATTAGTTGCCCAATAATAAAATAAAAAATTAGGCAAACCCAGACCACCGTCAGATCTGACTCTCTCCAGGCTTGCCTTCTTTATACGTGCAGGTTTTCTATTCCATATGAATGTAGAGATGAAGCGATCCAGCTGAGCAAAATAAGATTTTGGGAGAAAGATTGGAATCATTTGAAATAAATAGAGAAATCTTGGCATTATAGTCATCTTTATTGCATTTATTCTACCTGCCAGGGAGAGTGGAAATTTTGACCACCTATCCAGATCCGTCTTGGTGCGATTCAAAATGGATTTGTAGTTGTATTGAAACATAGTTTTGATCGAGCCTGCTACTTCTATTCCCAGATACGTAAATTTCTCTTTTTCTGTCTTTAAAGGCAGATGGTCATAATTGATCTGTCTTGCCAGATTATTTAATGGGAATAATACAGATTTTGATAAATTTATTTTATATCCCGACATGCTACCAAAATTCTGTAGTAGATTGAGGAGGTGGGGTATGCTCTCCATTGGGTCTGATATTAACAAAAGCAAATCGTCCGCATAAAGCAAAGTTTTATGACTCGTTTCGCCCCTGGAAATACTCTTAATCTTATCATCTGCTCTGATAGCGATTGCCAGCGGTTCAATTGCAATGTCGAATAGAAAGGGCGACAGACAGCAGCCCTGTCTTGTACCTCTGTGAAGTGGAAAATATTCAGAGATCAGGCCATTTGTTCTGACCGCGGCCATTGGTGTTGAATATAAGACCTTAATCCATCTACAGAAAATAGGACCTAGTCCAAACTTTTCCAAAACCGTAAAGAGATAGGTCCATTCGATTCTATCAAACGCTTTTTCGGCATCAAGGCTTAGGATAGCTTCAGGTTGCACTGTCGATTGCTGTGAGAACATCACATTAAATAGCCTTCTCACATTAAAAAATGACTGCCGTCCAGGGATAAAGGACCTGGCTATTCTTAACTACCGAGCCTCACCACTGGAGAATGGACTTTCACCAGCAGACATGCTTATGAGAAGGAAGCTGAGGACCAGGCTTCCAGTAGCAAAACTGAGGATGGAGCACAGTGTGTCAAACATTCCTAAAGAGTGTCAGATGAACGCTTACAACAGAACAGCAGTGCCACTGAAACCCCTGGCCCAAGAGGAAATTGTACGGGTCAGATGTGATGGACAGTGGGGACAATTGGCTAAAGTGATTAAAGAGACAACACCAAGGTCATATGAGGTCATCACAGAGCATGGACTGACACTAAGGCGAAACAGGAGACACCTACTCAAAGTGCCTCAGAGGAATATTGAGATTAAGGATAATAACACCAAGGACATGGCAGCACAAGGACAAAGCAAACAATCGAACATGACAAAACCACCGAATGTGACAAAACAACCGGATGTGGCAATCCTGCCTGAAGAAACAGGAATGAAAGAAACCAAGAGCAGTGATACTACACTGAGAGAACGCCCTAAGAGGCAGATAGAGAAACCAAAAAGACTGATTGAAGAAATGTAAAAAAAAAAAAAAGAGAGAAATGTGTATACATGGGCCAGTAAAAGGTTTTGTTTATAATTGAGTGAGTTGTTCAAGGAATTTATGTTATAATTTGCAGTGTAAAAGCAGAAATTTTGAGTTCATTAATTAAAAACGGGAAGTTGTATTGATATGACAAGTAAGTGCAGATGGAGTTCATGATGTTATACTGCTATACCAGTAGATGGCAGTAGCGCAAGTTGGTCGTGCCATCCTAGTTTATATATGTGGAAAGGGCCACGAATAAACACTCTGAATCAAGTCTCCGGTGTGCAAGCCTCGTCAATACCCTTCCTCAAGGGTTTTTTTTGAGCTGCACTGCATCTTAAAAATGTCTTTTCACCAGCTGTACTGTGCATTTTGTGAATTTAAGATAACTCTTGAAAGGCCTGCTCTTTTCGAAGAGCTTGGATGAGAAGAGAAACCTGTCACAGTTCCTGAGAATGAATCTCTTCCTCTGAAGAGACTCCTCATTTTCTTCCTCAAGAACAAAGGGACTAACTTTATTTTTCCTTGTTTTCTATATCTACGAACTACTGGTTATATAGTAGTGAAATTTGCAATTGACATTGTTGTGTTGTTGAATGTTAATTAAAAACTAAACCTTCTACATTTTGAACCATACTACAATAATCCATGATCCAGTAATTCTCAAACTGCAGGATGCCCCCCTCCCCCTATGACCATTCATGAGGTTTTTTGTTTGTTTGTTTGTCTTTTTGGCTTGGGAAAATGTAGCACACAGAACTAATGTATTGACGACTCTGACTCATTTTCAGGTGACAAAATGGGCTTCCATGGTGATCTCACATTCAGAGAGAGAGGTGTGTTTGATAAAGCATACTAATGTACTGTCTACTACTCACTCAATATGTACATACTACATAATGCCTACGAAATTAAGGATTAAGTAAAGTTATGTAATTTAAGGCAGACTGTTCAAACTGAAGTGTACATGAGCAAGTCAGGTGAAAGGAAATTATTCCTAAAAAAATTTAGGTTAGCATTACCTTTACCACGTAGTGATTTTCATTTCAAATAAACTTGCCTTGCCTTGCCATTTTCAGTGAGAGAATTGCACTTGACTAATTAAGGGCATTAAACATTACCTGCATAAGTTTCAAGTAGTTTAAGTTGCTTGAACTTAACGGAAGTATATGATAAATATATAATGAATATATTTTTAAAACTTTTTATATTAATTCTTATCTATTGAATAAAATTGTTTTTTTTGTGCCCCCTGTGATACATTTGTTATTAAATATAACAAATAAAATTTTCTGATTGGATATGTAAGGGATAATCAACGAGCTTTGTGTTGGGTGAATCTTTCCCTCCATGTCGATCTTAAATCCTTTAAACACAAATATTACTCATTGATTATCCAGCTTATGCAATGGTCATAACCAAAGACAATAATGTATTGGACTGTTAATTTATACTTTTATACGTTTTGCAGTCAAAATAGAACGTTTTGAACAAGCAACAACTCTGTTTCCCTGTCAACACCTGAGAGCCTGACTAATAAATGGAATTATCATTACAATCCTCTACTGTTCTTATGTAGTTCAGTACTCCAGTAAATAGGACGGATAATTAAGGAGCCTGGGAGGTGACATGGAGATTTTTTTTTTTTTTTAACACATGTGTGATTCCTTTTTTGTGAGCTTATTTTACTAAACGCACACGCATTTTTTAATTTGCTTTTCTTTTATTTCTATTGCACAACTGTTTATTAATTTGCCTGGCGTTTTTTTAAGGGGGCAATAATTGGGTGCATTTTATAAAACAGGGCACAAAATATAAAAAAAAAAAAAAAAGGAAAAAAACTAGTCCATGCAGCTGACTGGACCCTTCAGCTCAGCTGTTAGCCCAAGAGCTAATGTTATGCTATCCAGACTCAAAGTCACATTCGACATTGTCATAGTAGACAAACATTAAAAGTAATTGGTAGTGGTGGGACTCGATTAAAAAAAATAATCTGATTAATTAGAGGCTTTGTAATTAATCAATCTCAATTAATCACATATCAATATTTGACACGAGAAGCAACATTTTTTGTCATTTTGTTGTCCGCGCTAGCCGCAACATGATTGGCATTGAGGTGGTAGCCAAGGTTGGAACAGCTCTGGATAGGCAAATTCTTTCTTGGACACATCCAGATTTTCACCCAGTAGTTGTTTTCCACCCACCAAACCTTTTTTATTTATTTTTTTTTAATTTTATATTTTATAGACGCGCAGCAAATGATCGGAGCTGGAATCGAACTCGTGCGGAGAACGAAGCTTCTGCACATGGGGCGCCCGCCCTACCGACTGAGCTACTCCGGGAACTCATGCAACGAGACACGTTCCGCGCTGTTTGGAGTGCAAAAATAAATTGCAATTAAATGTATTATTTTTTTGTCGCGTTATTTTTTCTGTAATTAATTTTTTGTTATTAACTCGATAAAGTCCCAGCCCTAGTTATTGGCCATCAAATTTAACAACCAGTCTAGCTGGCTCGTCAACCATTTAACTGTCCCCAAATCAATAACAAATTTTACTAAGATTTATTTAGTAAGTGTTAATTCATTTCATTTCTTCTTTGCGTCCCATTCTTTGAAAGTGTTTTATTCTCCAAATACTTCAACAAAATATTAAAATCAGCCATTGCTGTGTTTTCCTTTTTGTTGTTTATCAAGTTGACAACTCAGCTTTGCTTATCGTAATTGCAGAGGAGGCTATGCTTTGACAGCTTTGCGCTTCCATGTTGCTATGGTTATAAGTTTGGCAGAGGATAAACTTGAGCTGGACAATGTGTGCCTTAAACAGTTTTAACACACACCTGCACACACGCCAATAAGAGAAGAGTATTCACCCCGACCATGGCATAATAGATTTTAGAGAACACTGACACTGAGGATATGTTGTTCAGATTGTAAATTCTGCCATCGCTATTTACCAGGAGTTTCCTTAAAGAATAATGTTGTGTTTTTTCAAAAACATCACCTATTTGGTATTACTGATGAGTAGTACACATTACATGACATCAGTATACAGTGTGAGCATTTTTATTCACTCTTCTTTTTTTACTTCAATCAGGATTCCAGATGTGCATGTGTAAATTTTTTCACTGTAATGATAAGCTCTGCAATAGTGATGATGATGTCTCTAAATAATATAGAGAATTCACTATAATCAACTTTAAAATGTAAAGCTTGAGAGCATGAGAGAGCTATCATTGTGCTCCTTCTCCTTACCACCGCTTCTCATCTTTCCCATGCCACCACATCATTATTAGTCTTTGCATCTGCTTCCAAAGCCCCTACAAACCCTGTGTAGACAATGGGCCCCTCTCTTTGCTGCTGACGCCTTTTATGAGTCTGCTTTGTAAATCAGACTCTGTCTTTTTACCATGGTGATATCAAAATGATGACCAGGAGCCACTTGCTGGCTAGCTAGTCAGAGGGCATTTGTTCCAGGGAGGTTTCATGTAAAATGCAACAAGGCATGAGGTACAGTACAAATGCAGAGAAGTCAGACCTGTGGTGCGTGTACGCCAGACAAGCACGGCAACAAGAGAAAAGAGTGCTGTGAAAAATTTAACCACCCACTGCTCTATATAGGAGCACTGGTAGAGACAGAGCAAATTAGCCAACCACCTTCCCAGTGGGTAAGATGGGAGTGTGACCTTGATTGAACTTGAGTGGTCTTTGTGTTAGATGAATTATGAAGGCAGAGTACTTTTTCCAAGACAGCTGAGCAAGAAATAAAGTGCAAGTATCATGTGGTGGGGCTTGATCAAAGTTTTATTGCTGTATGGCAGAGTTCTCAAAATTCAGTCTGAAATTGTTCTGCTGTTGCAAGGCAAGCACGACCCTTTGGGAAGAACAAGACAGAACATTGCTTTAGGATAAATGTTTTGATCATGACAGGGATGCACTTCAGGGCTGTGTGCAGGAGACAACTGTTTTGACTTAGGGCAGTGAGTGCTACCAAAAAAACAATGTAAAATCTTTGAATTTTGCAAAAAAAAACCAATCCCATAAGTCCTAATTTATTGTGTGAATTCACTATTCATTTGCGATATACGGAATGATACAAAAGACTTTTTGATGAGCAGTACTATCAAAGGCAGAGTACCCTGCAGTTATAGTTTGATAAAATATTTTGTAAATCAGATGTTTATATGCCTTACACTTTTGCATCTCTTTGTTTATTGTAAAAAGTACGAAATCAAATCTATGTTATGATCTGTATCTTTGCTCTCCATATGCATTGTATTGTGTGCTAATCAAAGTCAGATTACCAAGTCACAGCATCATGTGAAATTGCATCCAGAAGAAACAGCATTTTCAGTGGTGTATTTTAGGCAAAAATGTATAAGACAGCAAACTAGAGTACAAAGTACAACAATGAATTGCCAGTTTTAAGGAGATACAGTTTAATACAACAGCAAATCCATCAAGCTTGCTTTCAAGAAGGTTATCATGACAGTTTTTTGAGAGGTGCTGGAATAATGCTGTTGAATTGTATTACATTATGAATAATGGTGATTCTGATATTTAAGTGTAACCCTACTGACACAAAAAGGGTGGACATACGTTTATAAATAACAAATACAATCCAGTCAATAGGAATTGCACAGCTATTGCATTATCTGAAAATGATTTGCTCTCTCTTTGTCCAAAAAGTGTTGTCTTAACACTGATGTAATGTTTACAGTAATGACACTCTGCAAAATTTATTGATCTCAAGTACTGTAAGGACCATACAAAAAAAATGATAGGATGATAAAATGACACAAGCAAATGTGGCAAATTGAAAATTTTTAACTTGAGCAGTTGAATTTGGAGTGCTGGGGGAGAGCCGTGAGCAAAAGAAGAACATTAGAAGAAATAAAAAAGCCATATTGCAGCTGATTTGGGAGAGAAGCTTAAACTTTTTGGATTTAAGAAGTGGATTTATCTTCAACCTTGCAATGACAATATATGAAATGCCTACCTCTGCTGTTTCGAGTTTGTAATATGTCTCTCTATCTATGTTGACCACTAACAGGTGGAGATTACTTTACGGCATGACTTACATGGAGAGGAGGGGAAAAGAAACATACACTGGAGAGAAACTGCAGTTCTCTGGTTAGTATTACCCTAACCCTACACTGAGCACATACACACATACACACACACACACACACACACACACACATCTCAGACACAGTCAGACCTTGCTGTTGCTTGCTGGCAGGTGGCTAATGCAATGGTACTTCAATACACTCAAATTATCTGGTAGTCAAGGGATCACCAGTAACTTAAGACAAATTTTGCTTTGCTATCTATGCTAACACATCAGAAACCCCAAGCTCAGAGTGAGTCCTTAGCAATGGTAATTTACATACCAATTCCAAACCCCTTCTGAGTTTGGTGAGTAAATTAGAAAAGCAAATTTACATGGCAAATACTAAGTCCCATCAGTGTGTAAAGCTGATTTGGACTTAGGTCTAAACTTGTTCAGTATCAAATATACCATGGTGTATGACAGGAATATATTCCCCTTGTAATGATTTGCAAGTAACAGTTTCTGGTGTTTGCTTGCAATTTCCTGCTGTGTCATGGCTTTCCATTTTTACTTCTTTAGACTGGACTGAGTGGACAAAATCACTGTGTGTGTCTTGGAAATTACAGTGAATACAATTTTGAACCAACAAGTCTACATTTTAGCACAGAACTAATGACAGAGACTACAGTGCAGCAGTACTACTGAAAATCAAGTCTGCTATGCACATCCTCTGGTCACTGATGGCAGAACTGGCCCTCACTTTAATAGAAGGTAACTTTTATCTTGTAGATTTATTAGGTTATTTTATATCTACTTTGTTTTTTTGGCAAGTGGCAACCTCTGATGATGTAAAATTAAACCAACATGTAAGTGCAGTTCTTATGTAGACTGCAAAGCCCAAAACACAGAGGCATGCAGCTGTGCAGCAGGTTGTATGACGGGCCGCCCCTAGCACACACTGGCAGCAGGGTGTCAGCCCGAAATTTTGTTTCACATTCCAGTCCGCTAGGTGATAGTAATGTACCTACACTAGTTGCCAATAACCAATAGAAAGCCTGACAAAAACAAAAATGATATAACCAGGGTGAGATACCAATTGCATGCCTAATTGTCTTATTAATAATTTGAAGAACACAATAATGTTCATGATCTGAGCATTCAGATACCATCTTGAAAGAAGTAGATTAACCCACAATTGAGCATAAATGGTAGGCTTGGCAGCAACTGTTTTATAACCATAATGGGTGCCTTAAAATAGCCACACATTTACATGTATGCATTCTGTATTTATTACATTAATTGCTGTGGCCAGCTGCACTCAAAATAGAACAGTGGTATGAAGTCCCATGGTGCGGCACTGTCTGGCCTGTCTGACAAAGTTGTAATAAATATATACGGAATGCATACATGTAAATGTGTGACTGTTTTGAGGCTAAAATTATGGGCCCTATCGTACACCCAGCGCAAACACGGTGCCCCAGTGGCACAGGTGTCACTGCTATTATACACCTGGTCCAAGTGTTATTTTTGCCGCTAGTGTATGATAGCAAATCCACTTGCAGCAGGTCTGTGTGCAGAGGGGTGGGAGGTCTAAAAATGAAGGCAGAACGAAGGCATGGCTCTGCGAATTTGCTACCATGTACCCGGCACACTGAAGTCAGATGCGCCTTGCGCTTAGATCAGCCAAAACCTGGTCTAAACACAAGGTGCAAACATAAAAAAGACCGGAACTGTAAGATACGGTGCAGTTGGCCAATGTACTTCCACACTTCTCCACAATCACACGCAGCATTCTTTTCTGTTTTTGCCTCTCAGAAGTGTAAAATATTTAAACATGCCTTGGACATATTAAGTAAAGGTAGTGACATGTACTTTGAAAATATTTTCGATCACAAGGTATACATTTTGAAGTATACAGCATGCATATGGGAGTGTGTGTATCTCACGTTTGGCCAAGATGCACACACACCTTTCATTTATGTGCACCCCCACACCCCGTTAATAACAAATTAGGAATAATTGTAATCATAATGCCAAATTTATCTAAATGGACAGGACGGGATCACAGCTGTCAGGTTGTTTTTAACAGATCAGTTGCTAAGATTAAATAATAATATCTATAACATGAACCCTGAGCCAAGAGTTCTGTTTCCACACCGCTGAATTGCCTTTCTTTGTTTGAATTTAATATCAACAAGTGGCTGAGAAAAAAACAGTCCCTCTACCATTAATTATCACATGTATTCCATTCACAAAATGAATATAATTCTTAGGTGTGTGCGTGTGTGCATTCGTGCCTACGTATGTACGCGTTTGTCTGTGCAGGCAAAAATATATTGTAGAAACAGATATGACAAAATATGGAAATGTTTGCTTTCTAAACGATTTGACTTAAGGGGGGAATTAGCTGAGAGCTGTCTGACACAATACATTCACTGAGCTTTGTCCCTGTCCAGCTGAATGAATGATTGAAGGAATGAATGAATGAATGAATAAATCCTTGTAGATCAGCCCTCTGTTTACTTTTGCGCTGGGTGTACGATAGCAATATGCCTGCGCCACTGACGCATGCCGCAACCAGTCTTTAAAGGGAATGAGAGCGGATTCTCTGATTGGTTATTGCATTTTTTGGCCAAAGAAACACCCATGAGTGATGAGATGATTCTACACAGCTGATAGGACCATCTGCTGTGCGCAAGTGGCACATTGTGCGGGGAAGAGCAGAATATCTCTGCTGCTCCTGGAACAAGGTGGTAAAGGTTGACCTGGACACTCCCCTGAATAAATTAAAACCCCTGCACCAAGCGCTATGTGCTTGCGTCGGGCACAAGTGTAAAATAGGGTCTTATGTCTTAGCAATATACTAATGTTACAGGACCATGGTGAAATCACAAAAAAGCACATTCCACTGCTCACAAAAACTCATGTTACTCAGTTGCTAACAATGATCATGCTTTGTAACTAGAAATACTTAATAATGGAAGCCATTGCTTACCCCTGCTGAATGCACATTACTCTGCATGACTCCATTTATGCAAGAGAGAAACTGTCACAGAAATTTATGATTGCACTTTATAATCCAATCATTGACATTCTATGAAGACTTATAGTTTTGCATGATCATTGTGGCCCCTTTCCACGACAGATGCTAGCTGTCTGCTTGGCTTCACACATTCATTGAGAGCATAGCATATTCTTTTTAGTTCTATCCTCTCTTCCAAACATGGTCATCTTTGGCTCCAAAATTATAACTAGACGCTAAGACTGCTACTTGCCGTGATGGACAACACCCTTCAAGCCATGGATTATAGGATCGACAGCAGGATTGTCCTTCACTCCCACCTGAGGAACACAAAAACATAAAGTGATGATCAGATGGCATTTTTATTCATTGAACACATTACATATGAAACATTGCTTAAATATTAACTGTTGAATATCCTTCAAACTGTTTGTATTTACCTCACCCTATTGTGTGAGCGTGTTTGGTTACACATATTGCTAATGTGATCTAGAGCTTTGATTAACTGACTCGACAGGTTTGGGCAGGATAATGCTGCCATAACTAAAGCTTGCACTGGACTTAGACAATATTATTTTTAGATTTTTAAAATTATTATTATTATTTTATTAACAACTTCAGGACTGTTGCCATTAACTTATCAATGACCTAATAACTTACAAAAATGTTAAGATTTGAATAATATTTATAAACATTATTTGAATGTACATTATTTAATTTAAACTTTCTTTGTCAGTAAAATGCGTAAATGAGGGAGAGCGCTCTCTCTTTCTCTCTCTTTCTAGACATGTTGTTATGGCTTTTGTAGTAGTAACATTCATCTTTATAAGCTGGATCTCACATTTTTGCATTACTATTCCTTTTTTTTTGGATAATAATTTGCACTTAAGATATATTTTATGCTGGGCCTTTTTAGATCAGGTCGGACATATAAAAGCTCTTATTTGATCTGTAACATGTAAATCAGATGGATGCATTTTTTAGTTGTTTATAGCAATTCTGCTCATATACTGTTATTCTGTTCTTGCAGCCGTTGCTTATATTTGTAATTGTGTATTTTCAAAAAAAAATTTCAGTAGGTGAATTTCACAGAAAGGTGATTGCAGTTTATTGTTAATCTTTCTCCTTTTTTAAATTTTTAGTTTTGTGCTTGTTTGTACTTCTGATTGCATGTTTTACCCAATTTACCCTTATCTGAGTTTACATAGTGCAAACATCTCTGTATAAGTGCCTGCAAAATTGTCCATTTAATTGGAATGATGGTAAACATTTGAGGTCAAAAATTCTTGTTTGGTTGCTTCATAACAATTGTTCAGTACCAAACAGTATTTGTTTTGATTTATCTGAGTAGATGCAAACAAATTACAAGACAACACACACAGAGATTGTGCAAAGTTAGGAAAAAGAAACAGGTGAAATTGAAAAGTGACAGAGGTCAAGGGAGAAAGACTAACCCTTCTTAAATTTAAAAAAAAAAAAATGCTTTAACAGCAAAATACATTAAGTTCCTTTCATAGCTGAACTTGACCACAAAATATGTCTCTGTATTGTGTGTTTGCATAAATAAATTGAAAAAATGACCTTTTTATTGTAATATGAAGGCATGTTGCCCAATTTTAACCCACAGTGTGTCCTGCTGAGTAGAAAGAAATCTTTCAGACTGCAAAAAGGTGGACCTGATTCATAGACATGCATGCTTGTTTTAAATGTGAGTTAGAAATTTCTCCCTGGATGGGCTTTTGTCAGGCTGTCAAAGTGGCAGAAAAAAGTTAGATGGACATTTAGCAGAGACATGTTAAACATTCTATGTCAAAACACCAGCAACACTTAAAGTATATGGAATTACTTTATGGTTAGGCCAATATGTTTGGCTTATGACCTTCAAGGTCATCAGGAAACACATTACAATTGATGACCCTATCAAAGGCATCAGAAAAAACAAACAAAAAACAGTGGGCTCTATATTTTCAGAGTAGGGATCAATTGTCTCTGGAAAGATGTATTACTGTCTAGTTTTTGAAATGTATTTTTCCAATATATTGACCTTTGAAACAAATTGCATTCACCATCTTTATACTAGGGTGCAAACAGAGGAATCAGCAGATTTCTCAAAACCTAGTCAAATAAATCTAAATCTGTCTGTATGAATTTGTACCACATAGAGGTATGTAATGCTATGTGTAAATATAATTTGCAAACTTTATGCAAATAAGATAATACTTTTTTTTACACAATTCCCCTAAGTGGAAATTGAATGTTGCAAAAGCACAAAGACAGACATCAATTTAAAATAAATATAGAATGTAAAGAAAAAAAAAAATAAAAATAAAAAGACAGTTCGCCAACCAACTGCCTACTTACCCTGGAGCTGCCCAGCAGTGCCCAAAGCTACATACTGAATCAGAGGTGGAATATGGGCTTCATAGGTACAGCCTTTTTTATTTTATTTGCAGATTTAAATGCTGGTGATGATTTAAATCATGGGGACAATCTACATATAACAATGCATTGTTATTTGAATTAAGTAGCGACATACATAAGCGCAACATACTCACTAGGGATATAAGGTAATTACCTTTATCTTTTGTGTGTTACTGTATATGAATCTGAATCTATGATGGAGGGCATGCTGCAGTGTCAACTGACAAGCAAAGAAGTCAAGGTTCAAAAGTAAGTAATGTGTTAGTCACACAAGCCACTCAGAAATTGCTTGCTGTTTTACAATTAGTAAAAATGCAAAAAGAACAGTGGTGTATTTTTCTCTTGAGCTGCATTAAAACTCACTTTGCCTCTGTGTATATTGAAACACATGATATGTAATATACATAGATGACTGTCTACTAAAAGAATTTAAAAAATAAAAGATATTTTAATGACTTTTGAAGTAAAGTGGGATTATGGGAACAGTCACTACTGAGGATGAAATTCTACCTTACTGACTCAGGCAGAGATGTTTATTAAGGGATTATAGTATTAAAGTTTGATTTATGTTAACTTTAGTCATCAGGCCAACTTTCTTCTTAGAAGGCATTGTTACATTGGATGCATTGGATTTCTCTGGGTTTGAACATAGCTAAAAAAAATAGAATAATGTCAGTATTTAGTCATCAAAAATAAAATGTGATATGATGTAATATTGTATGTTCAAACAAATTCACTGACACATGCTTTTAGCCACTGCTAATGCAAGCTCTACCACTGTCATGACTACTAAAACGACAAACACTGCTACTTACTTCTGCTACAGTAGTAGCACATTGTTGACTGTTACAAACGAACTACTGCTACTAGGGTTGTCACAATAGTGAATTTCCACAATTCTTGATATTCATTCAATACCACATTAAAAAAATAATAACAGAACCCAAGTACTAAAATACACTCCTTTATTAAACAACTGTTTAATATTCAGCTTCAAGTACTGAGGCATACTGTGTTTCATTACAAACAACTTTTTAAAATGCCGAGAATTTAAAGTGCAGGACCCACCCGCCAAGACAAAAAAGCAATGTGAAAATAATGACATGCCTTTATATAAGAACAAAAAGAAATGACTGTTTACATTACAAAAAGAGCAGTGGCATGTAGCCTTCAAGTATTTTGGCTAAACAAGAAGCCTGCTGTGCTTGATTACAAAAAACTTTTTAATTGCACAGAATTTAAATGGCATGCTTGTACTGTTTTTCTTTTTCACAAGCCGAGGTGCAACTGCTGCTCCAGCTACACTTGCTGAAGCTATGCCCCTCCTGTGTTCGTTATGCTTGCTAACAGACATTCTCCTTTGGCTCTGACTCACACATGCGTAAACAATATACTGCCCCCATCAGTTGCGGACTGCTACTACTGCAACCACCAGCGTTGGGATTAAGCCTTATGTGTTACACTAACAAATTACTTCTAGGCAGTAATGGTGCAACACAACAGGTCCCTTACACCCGGCGCAAATGTCATTTTTGCCACTAGTGTATGATATCAAATCCACTTGTGCCGAGTCTGTGTGCTGAGGGACAGAAGGTCTGAGAGTGAAGGCAGAACGAAGGCAAAGCTTGGCGCATTTGCTATCTTGCACCCCACGCACTGGAGTCAACTGCGCCTTGGGCTTAGACCAGCCAAAACCTGGTCTAAACGCAAGGCGCACACGTTAAACAGCCTTTTCTGCAAGATACAGCCCAGCTGGCCAACGTGCTCACACACATCTCAACAATCACACACAGTTCTTTTCTGTTTTTCCCACTCAGCAGAGTAAAATATTTAAGTGTGCTTTGGACATATTTAGTAAAGTTAGTAACATGTCCTTTGAGAATATTATAAATATAACAGAATAATAGAAAATATAATAATATATTATTTTCAATCACAAAGTATACATTTTGCAGTAAACAGTGTGCGTATAGGATTTTGTGCATCTCGCATGTGGCCAAGATGCACATACACCTTATATTTATGTGAGGGTTTTCCCCCTCACTTTAATGACAAATTTAGAGTTATTGTAATCATGATGCCTGGTTAATCTCAATGGACAAGACAGGATCACAGCTGTCAGATCGTATTTAACAGGTCACTCACTGACAGCTAAGCAACTTAAGTATTTGTGTCATATGCTGGATTCAGAAAAACAAAGATTAAATAATAATATCTATAACATGAACCCTGAGTCAAGAGATGTGTCTCCTCACTGTTGAATTGCCTTACTTTGTTTGAATTCAATATCAAAAAGTGGCTGAAAGAAAAACAGTCCTTCAACCATTAATTACCATATGTATTACATCCACAAAATTAATTTTAATTTTTAAGTGCAGGTGTGTGCCTGCGTGCCTGCATGTATGATTTCTTGTCTGCGTATGTGCGCGTGTTTGCCTGTGCAGGTAAAAATGTACTGTAGAAAAGGATATGGCAAAATATAGGCATGTTTGCTTTTTTTTTTTTAAATTTTATTTTTTCGGGCTTTTACACCTTTATTGATAGGACAGCTGAGATATCGGACAGGAAAC
>JAQMCX010000029.1:17465477-17476352 GCA_029814765.1 Acanthurus leucopareius
GCCGTTATTGTAAGGTGACTACGTTTTGCGCTGTGGACAAACGTAGGTATTACACGATTTGGAGTGAGACTGGGTTGCAATTAATGGTTGAGGGACTGATTTTCTTTCAGCCACTTTTTGATATTGAATTTAAACAAAGAAAGGCGATTCACCAGTGAGGAGACACATCTCTTTGCTTGGGGTTCATGTTATAGATAATAATTGTTTAATCCTTGTTTTTCAGGATCTAGTAAATACACTGACATAAACACTGAGGTTGCTTAGCTGTCAGCGATCTATCTATTAAAAACGATCTGACAGCCGTGATCCCGTCCTGTCTATTGAGAATAATTTGGCATTATGATTACAATTATTCCTTATTTGTTATTGACGTGAGGGGGGGGAACCCTAATGTTAATATAAGGTATGTGTGCATCTTGGCCAAAAGCGAGATACACTTACTCCTATATTCACGCTATTTACTTCAAAATGTATACTTTGGGGCTGAAAGTAATATATTATTATATTTTATATTATTCTATTATATTTATAATATTTTCAAAGGACATGTTACTAACTTTACTAAATATGTCCAAAGCACACTTAAATATTTTACACTGCTGAGGGGCAAAAACAGAAAAGAACTGTGTGTGATTGTGGAGACGTGTGTGAGCACATTGGCCAGCTGCGCTGAATCTTGCGGCACATGCTGTTTTATGTCTGCACCTTGCATATAGACCAGGTTTTGGCTGGTCTAAGCCCAAGGCGCAGTTGTCTTCAGTGCACTGGGTACAAGACAGCAAATGTACCAAGCCAGGCCATCACTCTCAGACCTCCTGCCCCTCGGCACACAGACCAGGTGCAAGTGGATTTGCTAACATACACTAGTGGCAAAAATGACATTTGCACCGGGTGTAAGATAGCAATGCCACCTGTGCCACCAGTATACCAGGATTGCAGCAGGTGTACAATAGGGCCCTTTGCGTCTGTTTTTGCTGCTTGGGGTCAGAACTCTGGAATAAGTTTTAGTTAAAGTGCCAATGTGTATTTATTTGCATCTAGTGGTATAATTTTAGATTATACCCAACTTCATATCCCTTTACTCACCCTCCTCATCCAAGCCTTAGAGAACCTATGTAGGGTGCCAGAGTTCCAAAACACATGAAAGGGCCCCTCTAGACCCAGTGAATGGTTTTCCATTCTGGGTTACTCTAAAAATAATAATCTAAAAGGCTCTTTCTAAGGCAGTGGTGGGAAATATTTTTATCCTGGTGGGGCACAGCAAAGGCCAAACAAATTTTGTCATGCTGTAACCTCTGTATGTGTCACTCAATTAATTTGTGGTGCATATACTTTGAACTACCTCTTCAGCATTTATTGTGCTGAATATTACTTCAACTATCATCTTATTAATAAGAATAACATGCAGGTGCAGTCTTTGAGGGTAATGTACAGTTGTATTTTGAACAGTATTTGTTTGACAAATGCATCCATATAATATAACTTTTCTTACATATGTTCACTTCTGCAGCAGCATAAGTGTGCTTGTAGTGTCTATATGTCCATATTTGGCTACTATCTTAACCTAGACAAGCAGCTCAAAAAGACTTAAGTGTCAAAGCCACAACCTGAAATTACACTGATTTTCTTAATAATCTTTAGTGTCTTTTTCTGGGGTTGTATAGCTTAAGTGAGGAAAGGGTTAGACAGCAGTGTGAAATTCAGCAAGGTCCCTGTGCATTCACACATGTTCCTCCTTTACAAAGCCAGTAAATTTTTGAGCCATTTTCACATAACAGGAATCAAATCACATATAAACGTAACAGCCCAATTGAAAGCACTTAGCTAAAACAACAAACAGTACCTGAGGTTCTCAACAATTGACCATGTATTGGAAACTCTGGACTTGACAAAATGATAGACAGCCTATGATGTGATCGCAGTTAACTAGACAGCACTGTGCTACCTCCTAGGCTTGCTTGCTGTGTTGGTTTTATCAGCCTCGAAAATATTTCTTTTAATGTGTGATTTTTACAATAAATGGTACTTACAAATAAGAGACATTATTTGATTAGTAACAAATGAGCCTTCAAAGTCAAACTTGTTTACTACCCAATAAACCATTTGACTTTTGACTGAAAAAGACAGGATTCCTATACAAAGTCTTTTTCAAAACTTTTAACACTAAAAATAAAAGAAAGAGATCTTTGACTGAATTACTGCCTTAGCTGGACACAATAACCATAACTAGCATTAGGGACGTCCCAAAAGTTGATACTACTGGTGCTAAATCAAAGCCTGTTTTTCTTACTGTAGGTCTCAGGGGTGCGATTCTTTTTAAAATCTTATTGGGGAAGCAGATATATACATGCATGTGTTTGTGTGTGTGCGTGTGTGTTGGCCAGTTTTCCGTGATATACCTGATACAGACTATGTTTTCGAGTTCAACCTTGAGAAGAGTTGCTCACAGTGATAGATAATAGAATCTTGTAACATCATTGAATGAATGCTTGTATATTTAGTTTTCAGGTGGGTTGTTAGCTTTAAATCAGCTTGTCCTACCCTCCCTAAGAAACCACTTATAACATCTATAACAATGATGCATTAAGGTGTCAGTAGTGTAGGCTACCTGATTCATCACTGCAGCCCATTCATGGTGAACATCTGTCTCCTGGGCTTACCTTCCCACATATTAATGTTTCATTAAGTACATTATGCTACATCGAATCTGTGTTTGATGATGATCACAAACACAAACGACAGACCTTGTAAATTTTACCTATTAACAACATTTTTTACCCAAACGTGTAACACTGCTCAGATTGTGAGGCAGTTGGATTTGAGAGTCACATAATTATGTGATTTTGCAACTTTCCAGGCTTTAAGCTATGTACTTGAATCTAAAACCAAAGTGGTTCGGACCTACAGTCTTATTTGAGGAAATACCTTCATCTATGGGCATGGTTTAGGCATGAATACCAATGAGAGAAGCTGCTGTTAAGAGAAAAAAACAATGCTGGCTCCTTGAGATGTTTGCATGGAGGCTGCTGTAGCATCAGTTATATCACAAAAGGAGGGGATTCCTTTATTGAAAGAGAAGTGAAGAACAGCACTGAAGAGGTTTCTCAATGTAAAATATTTTCTATCCGTCTTATGCTTGGCTTAATGGTTTGACTTACTAACTAACTCCACTGACTCAAGTCCATTTTAAGCCATGTTTTGTTAAATCACGGATTATTTTTTAGTTCCTCGAAACAACCAGAGAGTCACATACTTATTTCACTGACATATTTTTCAAAGTTTCACAAAAGAAATTAAGAATATGACAGTTTCAGAGCCATTACTATTGTAAATAAAACTCAAAAGAACATAAACAGTCATATACAGTAGCATCAGTCTCATCTTTTGTTGTTGTTGTCATATCCCTGTAATTATTTTTTAAGAATTTGTTATATTAACTAGCAACTTATGTAGAACAAATATATGCCCCTATTATTGATCATACAGCACCCTGTTTGTGTTTCCTCAAGCCAGCTACATTGGCTATACCTGAATGCTATACAAGATATTTTTTATATGGAATTACTGAAACAATCGTTGATGTGGGTCCTGCTTCACAGATCTGAAACCACTTGAAATCCTGTCTGTCAACAGCAGTCTGCCTCTGTCTAAAATTGCTTTTTTTGTTGTTTTTTTTCAAAAATTAAACAATGATTCTCTGGGAGTGAAGTAAGTGTCAGTGTGAACTCCATGCTCAATCCAAGTTCAACAGGCATAGCAGCAGTAACTAAGGATGGGGGCGTGGCTTAGTGAAGGATCAATTTTGTGCGATTTCAGTTGGACTTACTTGTTGCCTTGTGTTTTAAAAGCCCAGTTTAAGTTGGCCCAATGAAATAGTTTTTATTTTTTTTCTAACATCTTGTAAACGTACTGACTGATGGTGTAAATGGAATAGGCTAATCATGCATCCATCCCTCTCTAACTGATAAAGATCCTATAAAAAGAATTTTTTTTTAACTTACAATTATTAGACAGTTTTGATGTCTTTGTACTTATGCTATGGAAACCAGTTTTTTAGATGGTCTAACAAAACCAGTAACAGGGTCATACATTTTCTTTTGTCTTTGTTTTATGAAGCTCAGAATTCATTTTCTGTGCTCTCATTTTTCTACCTTGAAACTCTGCTATTTAAAGGTTTTGAATCATTAGCATTAGCAAGAAACATTGAAACAGACAGGTTAGTGATGTTTATTTTTGCAGGATGAAATGTTCATAGTCAAATTGCACCTGCAGAAATACAGGTTAGGTATTGCATTGTTAATACTAAAGTAGGAAAAATATTTTTTTCGACGTTGATTTGAATTGATAATCCTTTGTGATATGGTCTGTGTGTTTCAAAGTCAATGTTTTTTTTTAGTCTATGCATTTCCAAGCACTTGCTAATCATAATGTATTCGAATGACACAGGAAGTCTCAGACTGGTTGTGATCGGCCAGTTCAGCTTAGTGTTTCTGGGCTGTAGACCGACTAAATGTCTTTTAGACAGATGTGAGCATGTAAAAGTAGAAGAGTGGACTCATTTTGCTGTGGGAGCAACAGGGAGTTACCCTTCACTCTACAAAATATTTTACTGAGCAGAGAATAAATATGGTGTTTGGTGCTGAGATGACATGCCTCTAGGCTCAACAGCATGTCTACGTCCCACTCAGGCTTTTGAACTCCAGGAAGGGAGAGGTGCAGTTACAGGCCCCCTAGGGCTGATCACTGAGAGGGAGTCAGGCTTTCTTTCTCCTCTCTTTACTCCCTCCAGTCTACCATTTACCTAATTCTATCTCCATCTCTTTGCCTCACTCCACTTCCTCAAATCACATCTGTTCTTGCATTCTATAAGAGTATTACCAGTATCCCAGTAGATCATGGGAATTGCAATTCCTGCTGTTTCTCTATGTCATCAGCACCAAACAGAGCTGAGTTATGAAGCTGTTTTGACAAGTCTGAAATATATTAACTTTTTTTCAGGGCAAACAATCATCTTCTTGTCCTTTGTCATGTGTTTAAAAGATGTTTAGAAAACATAACATTACGAAGACATTCACAGGCACATTCTCTATTCTGAACTACATTCAAACTTGACGTTTCTGTATTAGCAGTTTATGTCTAGTAGAGACACCCAGTTTAATTGTTGTTCATTAGACTGAGGTTTATAGTGTGTAGGCTGTGGAGGTCAGGGAGGTTGATTGCTAAACAGGTATTTGACATCAACACTAACTAATTATATTATTGAAGGCACCATATTTCTATACTGTAATATTAAAGTCAGATGTTGGCAAAAAAAAATCCAATTTACATTTATTTATCTATCAAGTTATTTTTTGTACTCATCTTCCACCATTGATAGCATAAAAGGAAACAGCTAATTCAGCTCACTCCAACCTCAAATGATGGAATAAAAAGTTTGGATCTCAACTTTGAGCTATCAGACAATGTAGATTTGTTTACAGTAGCAGACATGTTTTTAGGTGATCTCACAAACCCATTATTAGGGCTGTATTCTCCAAATCATTTTGCCTATTAGATGCACTGACTATAGCTATTTTGGTAGAAATGTAGTCAGCAGTCTCAAAAATCTAGCACTGATTTTCTCAGTTAAAGGTGAAGCCACTATTATTATTATGTTGTTATAATTGGGCCTCAAGACTAGTTGTATCAAATGGAAGTTATTAAATTTCAGTCCAGTTGTTCTATTGTTGGAAAAACATCTTCAACAGCAATATAAACACTAACCAACTGCATTAATAGAAAATGGATTACATCTACATCTTCTTTACCCATCTTTCAACTACCCAAAGCACTTAACAACACAATTCAGCATTTACACATTCACACACACAGTAATAGAAACTGGCTTCTCCACAAAGTCAGTCATCAGGAACTCATACAAACACTTTTAAAAACAGATGGAATTGCCCTTTGGAGCATTTTGGAGTTTAAGGACACATCAACATGCAGGCTGGAGGGATCAGGTATTGAACCATCAATCCTCTGACAAGAAGATGACCCGCCCTGCCCTCTGAGCTACAAAACTGTTGTGACTCCTGAGCTAGCATGTGACATTACACTTCCATGAGAACAAACAAGTAAGTATTATGTAATGCCTGCATGAACACAAAGAGGAAATCACATAGTGCCCTGGGTAATATAGTTTATGTGCCAAAATGAATCACAAAAAGAAACTCTGATATGGAGAGGACAGGTGAGGTACTGACACCTTGTGAGAACTCCAGGTATGTCAGGAAAAATGCTGGTACGCTCGAGGATAAAGCACTGGTCATCATGGAATACATGTGACCATTAAGAAACCTCTATTTATATGTAAATATGAGCCCCAAATTACAGAGGGAAATCCTACCAGGAGAATTTAGAGGGAGATATCAGTATCTAAACTGTCTAAACTTTAATCACACAAACTCCCTTGTCAATCAACAGAGGCAACTGAATTGAGAAAGATAGCTAGGTAGCAGCTTGTAAGCTAAGCTAGCACACTGTAATTGGTCTATCCAAAATCTACCACAAAAGTTTAATTCTTTTGAACATACTTGAGTCAAATTCCAGACTGAAAAATTACGAAGGAGAGGACTTTTACAGGCATATTAGAGATTCCCGGTTGACTTGTCTTTGTACAAATACTCAAGTGGAAATGATGTGTTGGGTCATCTAAGAGGGTCTTTTTCAGGACAAAAAAACTAACACAATAGGCTGACGCTGGAACAATCAGGTTTTAATTTGTGAAAATAATGACTTTTAGTAAACTTAAAATTTAAATATACAAAGTCCACTTGTTAATTGAAAGTGCATGCCAGTTAGCCCTAATTAGCACAGAAGAAAGCCCTTAAAAGAGCATAAGACTGAAAGGTCATGTGCAAACAAAGACAGAGGTCACAAAACAATATCCTAAGGGAACAATGAGAAGCTGTAAAAATGAAAATCTCAAGAGCGAGCACCAGAATCAAAATGCAAAAAGAACTTAAGCTGTTCTAAAGTGGAGGCACTGCTGCAGGAGGTGAGCCACATGAGCGGTAGTGTGTAGTAGCACTAATTCTGGATATAAAATCACACACAAAAAAGATGCACTGGATACAATTGCATAGTCCGTGGATGCAGTTTCTGGAGAAGGTGCACTACAGATGAGGTTTAAAAGAAGTGGTTTGATTCAAAATCTGACATACAAAAAAGAAAAAAAGTAAGCAAAGAGTCTTTAAGCTGGACCAGTGCTTTGGGGCCATCATCGGGGACACGGCACTATCAGGTGTGCCATCAGCTGATCATCTGGATATGGACTTGACCTTGACCAGTCTTGTAAAATAAAAGTTATTTTAAAAAAATATTTTACATGAGAAAAATATAGTTGTAATTAAATATATAACACTATATAACTACACAACAGAAAAATTGCAATATACACTTATTTGCTCAAACATGTTTGTACTCAATGGTGGGTAAAAGTACTCTTGAGGTGTGTCTAGATTCTTTTTGTGACTAAGAGCAAATCCCCACTACAAAAACATTGGTGAATGTCTGTGCGTAAATGTCTGATGAATTTCTCCAGAAAAAATGCATAAGTAGGGTTCAAGAAGAAATTTATTTTTAGGAATAGTTGGTGATTGAGGCCAACTGTGAGCAGACTATACTTCAACTTGAACAAACAAACACCTTTCTTGGGTAGTTTTCTGTCTGTTAAAACTGGGTCAAGAAATTCTATTTTTGCATCTGTGCTATACTGATCTATACAGGGTCATTTTTAACCCAGCATATGCTAGTTAGTGATTTTTCTTAGATTTTTTCTCCCTCTTTTGAACCCGGATTATTGTAAAAAAAACTCTTGACCACAATAATCCAGCTCATACAATCACGTCTGCATTCTACTTAGTACTGCTCAGTTATTCTATGCAGCATTATATATTTGCAATTGCAAAAGAAAAATAGTTGTAATGACAGACTGATTAACTAACCCTAATTTACGTTGTATACAGCACAAGTTGCTGGGATAAACTGACTAATAACCTTGTTAACATTAGAATATGCTATGTGCTTTATCTGGTGTTAAATCTCTGTGGTTCGTTTTCTGAAACATTATATATCACCCTTAACTGACATTAGGCTTGTTGTCATCCTTGTTATGCCGAACAGCTATGCTTACATTATCCTGGATGTGTAAGATGAGTTTAAGTGATTATTATGGATATAACACTGTTGTTTCTGTTATCAAATAAAAATAACTTGCCCTTCTGCTGAGTAAGATCCTGCAAATGAGGTGTGGTTTCCCGTTGGCAAGTACAGCTCTGTTATAAATATTTTAATCAAGAAAATATATACACTAACTGTCACTGTTAAAGCTATCGGGACTTGCAGCAGCTAGTCTGGAAAGAGTCTGGTCAAAAAATCTTTAAACTGCAGATAATATCATTATTTTGTCATCACATATAGATAGATAGCTCATAGATAGCTTTTATTGTCCCATAGGGAAAATACCATATGAATACAAATGACATCAATTCCCTGCCTATAACCCCACACAAAACATACATCACACACACACACAGTGAGGGAAAGCCCTCCTCTTTTCTCTACTGGTTGGTATTCATTGCTACATGACAAGTTAATGAGTCAAAACAACCAGTTGCATATGCACTCCATGCCATAATGGTTGCACTGCTGTAAGCATGGTAAAGAAGAATACAGTCCAAAGCAAGATGGAGCGGATGTAATGTCAGTTGACATGGAACAGCTGTAGACTGAAGGGCTGTGGTAGGCTGAGACTGTGCCTTAATGCTGACCATTCAACAGAGTGTGAGAACTGTCTATGCATGCACAAACATGCTTGGTTGGTTCTCACATTGATATCCACTTCATCATTATTCAGTGAAGTACTGACTCATTGTTGATGGTGCATGTGTAATCTTGAAACAAATTATATCAAATAAAATAAAAAATAAATGAAATAATATTTAGAAAAGTATGAATCAATATGAAGAAACAACCAACAGACCAAACCGTGTAATCTCCTTAGTATTTGTGCTTTAAGGCACTGCCTCTCCTGAACACACATTACGGGAAGAGATGATGACAGAGGAGACAGAGATTTATAGCTAGTATGACATAACATCACAAGACTACCCACACAGATGATTAATACCCTTATACGTTACAATAAAAACCCAATTACACACACAATTAACAGCACCCACAGCAGTGGGCAGAGCAGGAGATTGTAACCACCATATTGATACAGAGATACAGGCTCAAATCTTGACAGTAGGCATAGAAAATCATTAGCAATGTACAAACTCAGTAGACATAAGCTTTAGACAGACCAGGCACTATTTCACACACTAAATACATCCCTGTAGTCTAGGTTGGAGCATGTCTATCATGTTGTCCAAAAAACTACAAGATAAAACATAAGCAAATAAATGTTTTTAGCCAACCAGAGAGAGTATAGAGCAAATCAGATTTGAGTTTTGGTCAGTGATCCATTGGCCTCACCCACAGATCTGACCATGTGCATAAAATAAGCCCATAACAAAATTAAAGGAAAAAATGTGGCATCAGCACTACTGCAGCCATGTTAATGAAATATGACACAGACCAAGCAGTCATAGAAAATGCTGTAGCATAAGAAAAGACTTCTGACCTCTACCAACAACAAATGTTCTTAAACTTTCTCCTGTTTCCAGTCACAATACAATGATTCATAAACATCTGTCCTGACAGGAACCTCTGAGAACTCCTTTTGTTCATTTATTTTTTCACCATCAGGTGTTTCTGGGGACAGCCCTGTTGCCTCAGGATGCAAATGTAAATCAGGAGGCACTCAGGAGGGGGTAGTGATGCTGCCATAACCTCACTGAGGATGCTGCGAGACCAGGCACAACAGCCTATGATCCCCCTGAGGGACAGACAGATATGAGGGGACATTAGCAAGGCTTTGTGTGAAAACAGACAACAGAATGTGCTGCATGTTGTGCATGTCCTTGCTGAGCAGAAAAAGCAAGGAAATCAAAAAGATGGTTTGATGTTGTTGTGTTGACTGTATCAGCAAGTAAGATTATTAAAAATGGTGTGGAACAGGCTTGGCAACTGGGGCAGCATCTCTTTGCCCTCTAGGTAGCATTGGGCTTTTAAAGAAGGACTGTTTTTTTCTGGTGCAAGGCATCAGGAAATATAGCATAACATTAGGAATGGCACACATTCTCTACATGGAGGGAAGGCCAATCATAAATAAAAGAGAAATAAATATAAAAAACAAGGAAGTGCAGCCTGGCAGTCATCTGTTATCGTTGAAGGTTTAATGGAATTCAGCTGACTGAGAGGAAAAAACTAAAAAAAAAAAAAACTTAAAAAAAAGGGGGGAAGGAGAGTAGAGCAACACACAAGGAAAACACAAATATCATATAGGCAGAGAGCCATGGGAACAATGAGAAAAAAAAAACTTTCTAATAACATCGACAACACAGAAAAACAACCCTCATCACCATAATGTGGTTTTGTATGGAGCAATGTCATCTGTTATCCTGGAACATCCAGTTACACTGATTTTCTGCATCCGTCCATTTAATACTTCTTCTCTCCTGTAACTGACATGCTGCTGCATCACTATAGACATCTTGCTGCTCACCTTTTATATACAAATTCAGTCTGTATATATGCTAAATTCATTCAGAAATGTTAAAAACCAAGACATGCACTACTGTCTTACTACTATATAAAAACAATGTCCTTAAGGACATGTATAACTCGTGTGTCCTTTTGTGAATTTCTCTTGGAGATCAATAAACTATCTATCTATCTATCTATCTATCTATCTATCTATCTATCTATCTATCTATCTATCTATCT
>JAQMCX010000029.1:17476452-17487383 GCA_029814765.1 Acanthurus leucopareius
GCTGTGATTGTTTATTGCATTGAAATGTGCCTGACACTCTGGAAACCTGCCTGTGAGGTTTTGGTGACGTGTGCGCATTGCGCGCCTGTCAGCCAAATTACCACTATGCCGGGCGCGCTTCGCCTGCGCTGAGAATAGACCAGGTCGGAGCTGGTGAGCTTTTAGCGCACCTTCGGCGCAGTGTTTTGGCACGAAATTGTCACTGCGCCAAACTGAATCTGTCGACTCCTCCCCCTAGTGCGCTGCCACACCCATCTCGCCACAGCCCGGTCTACCAAATTACCAAATTGGTTGTGCACGGTGGTGCGCCGGACGAAATTACCACTGCGTGGGGTGCGCCACGCTCCGCCACCCTGCGCTGCGCCACGAAATTAGAGTCCCATGTCTTAAGCAAAATTATCTTGTAAGCACAGGTCTGACACTGCAGAAATGTCTAAGAGAAATACTACTCAATAGGAGTCATTAATCCAAAATTCCTCACAATCACTGACAAGTGACTTAGACTCTCCAGCTGTTTATGCTTGTTCTAAAACTGAGCTCCAAGGATAGATAATAAAGGTTTTGTTTTCTGTTGAGTTTGCAGCTACAGTAGTAGAGACAAGCTATTTATTTTTATTTACTCGGACAAGCTATGTATTTTTAATGCAAATGTTCTAAGTAGTTAAAATGTATATTGTCATATGTTACACTTGCCAATTCCCTTATACAAAATGTGTGTCCTATTGAATATATGTAGGTGATATTGTATGGAGTGTAGCTGTTTCATACTCTTTTTCCCTTGCCTGTGTGACCACAGCGTGGTGTTTTCTATTTAAAAGAGACTCGGAGCTGATCAAGTTGGTGTTAACAGCCAGTTTATTCAGTTGTATCTGCATCTGAATCAGTAACAAAGAACACAATAAGGTGATTCTCCTCTGTGGGCAACCAGCGCATGCTCTCATCGGTAAATCCCCCCCTACTGCCAGGATTACCCATAATCTATTGCTACAAAAATACACTCAGTTCAGTACAGCACATTCACAGTGATCGTATAGTGAATCTAACAAATAAAATAAATGAAGCAAAACCGATAATGTCTTTTTCTTATAAGGAGATATTACAATAACTATAAAGAAAATAAACTGCAGACCTCTCACACTGGACTGTAACCCATTTTTATATATCACAATAACAATTAAATCAAAAACTTATAACACAGAACTCAGCTCATCTGCATTTCGTATCATACCTGCATCCGTAACAAAGAACACAATAAGGTGATTCTCCTCTGTGGGCAACAGCGCATGCTCTGTAAGGGGAGACCGTATCATTGACTGTTAGCCAAGGATGGGATTCTACTGACGATAAAACACACACATAAAAAAAGGAAGCAACTGACAAAAACCACAGCGAAATCAATCCAAAACCAACAACAAACAAGCAACCAAACCCAGCTTAACTTTTACACCACTTTTAGGAAAGTCAACAATATTTTGCCAACAGACGTTGTCGCTTGGCTGCTAATGGTCCCACAGTATGCAGATGTTGTGAACCTGAGCAGCCAAAAGATCTACTTCATCTGAAAAAAGTAGAGATGTAATTCCTAAGTTCCTATACTTGACACGCTCCCTATCCTGCAGGGGTAAGAACCTGCACCCACATGTTTGACTTTTGACCTAGTAAATGCACACATAACTCTTTAAGGAAGGGATGGCGCTAAGGAGCAGCCCTGGTGCCCCAGTCTCCTGCAGCATCCCCTTACAGGGCTCATTGGGGGACATGGTCATAGGCCTTCTCCAAGCCCACAAAACACGTGTAGACTGAATGAGCAAATTCCAATGACCCTTTAACTGTGCCATGACTAGGATAGAATCCAGATTGTTATTTCTTGATTTGAGGTTCGACATTCGGTTGGGGCCTTAATTCCAGTATCCTTGAATAGATTTTGCTGATGAAACTGAGCAGTGTGAAACCCAATATTTGGTGCACCATCTCCTGTCTCCTTTCTTGATAATAGGAGCCACCACCCTAGTGTGCAAGTCTACAGGTACTGTCTCCTGTCCTCTGTCCTCACACTGAAAAGACAATTTAGCCAAGACAGCCAAACAATGTCCAAAGCCTTTAGAATCTTGGTGCAAATGTGATCAACCTTTCAGCCAAGAAGACTACCTCAGCAACCTCTGCCAGAGATATGGAAGAGTCTATAAAACTCTGCCTCATCCATAGAGGACATAATGAACGGGTTGAGGAGCTTCTCATAGTACTAATATACCTCTGGATGATATGCTCAGTCTGGGTCAGCAGTTCTCTTGCCCAGCTGAACATATAAAGGTAAAGCAGTGCTTGGCTCAGACTGATTTGCCATACAGTTTACCAGAACCCTTAATTTTGACCAAAATCCCTTCTCCAAAGCCTCCCTGAGGCCTCCGCTCCTTTTCCCTAACTACGCCTACACCCGGGTTTTTGCTTTGGTGACTGTCCAGGCTGAAGCCCTTTTGGCTTGCTGGAAGTAGCACATTGCACCCTTAAAAGACAAATTTTAAACATTAAAAAGCAGCTGCCTATGGTGCTGGGGTATATGTTATTGAGGGACAGTCACTAGGATTGGATACCAAAGTCGGTGCTTTTAAATGTAGGCTACCTGTGAATGACTCCTGTGAAGGTCTATTATTAAGGTAAACTAACAACAACTACTTGTGCTTTCTTTGGTGGAAGAAAGGAGATCTCAACTCTCAGCCTAGTGAGTTCTGCATGAAGGTACATCTTTTCGGCTCAGCTTCTTCTCCTGGATGTGCGAACTACGGGCTGAAGCATCTAGCAAAGGAAAATTGTCACCTCTACCCCAAAGGTTCTCGATTTATAATGAGGGACTTTTATGTCGACGATGGGGTCACAAGTGTTGAAAGCACTGAAGAAGCTATTCAGCTTGCTAGGGAAGCGTGTGAACTCTGTGCTAAGGGCGGACTACGACTTCACAAATTTGTGTCCAACGACAGAGGCGTACCACTCTCCGAACAAGCAACCAATATAAAGAACATGGACCTCTCATTCAACGACCTGCCACTGGAGAGAGCTCTCAGGATTCAGTGGGATGTGGAGTCTGACCACTTCCAGATTAATGTCAGCCTCAAAGATCAGCCTGCAACACGTCGTGGTATTTTGTCCACAGTGGCCTCCCTTTCTGATCCTCTAGGGTTTGTGGCACCAGTCCTGCTCAAGGGAAAGATCATTCTCCAAAAGATGTGCAGGCGTGGCACAGATTGGGATGATCCTTTACCAGATGAACTCCATCCAAAATGGGAGCAGTGGAAAGCTGATCTAGCTCACTTGCATAATGTCACCATACCTCGCACTTACTTACCTGATGGCTTTGGAAAGATCTCAAAGACAGAGCTCCATCATTTCTCAGATGCGAGCCTGAAACGTTATGGTCAGTGTTCATACCTGAGACTTCAAAATGAAGAGTGAGATGTTCACTGCGCCCTGGTTATCGGGAAATCACGTGTCTCAACAACCAAAATCATGACTATTCCGAGATTGGAATTGACTGCTGCAACTGTGTCTGTGAAGATAAGCAGCATACTCAAGGAGGAACTTGAATCATCTGATTCTGAAGAGTTCTTCTGGACTGACTCTAAAATGGTCATAGGCTACATTAGGAATGAAGCATGCCGATTCCACACCTTTGTAGCCAATCGTGTACAGAAGATTCAGCTCAGCTTAGCTCCTCATCAATGGAGATACATCCCTACCAATGAGAATCCTGCTGACCATGCTTCCAGGGGCTTGACTACCAGTGAGCTTCTGTCATCCACTTGGCTAACTGGTCCCAAGTTCTTATGGAGCAAAGAACTCAAGCTGCCAGGAGATGAAGTTCCAGGGTTAACGATTGGAGATCCAGAGGTCAGAAGTGCTGTTGCACTTTACACCAGAACTAAGGAACAAGTCACCCTCGTTGATCGCTTGTCCAAATTCTCATCTCGGTCACTGGCTACCCGAGCTGTGGCACATCTTCAAAGGCGCATCCGAAAAGACAAGTCAAACAGCCTCACTATACAATGTAAAATACATTATTAAAGACCTACAGAAAACAGTGTATCAAGAGGAGTTAAGTCTGCTGAGCAAAGGAATTCCCTAACCATCCAACAATCAGCTATACTCTCTTGATGCTTTCCTTTATGAAGATGGTGTTGCCAGGGTGGGAGGGAGACTGTGTTACTTTTCTCTTCCCAACTACATCAAACACCCTGCCATCATCCCCAAGAATCATCACATCACAAAGATGGTGATTGCTCATTGTCATGAAAGGATGAAACATCAAGATAAAGGCCTAACCATCAATGAAATCAGGTCCAGTGGCTACTGGATTCAAGGAATAAACCGTGCAGTAGCATCATATATTCATCAGTGCGTCACCTGTAGGCGGCACCGGAAACCAACACAAGAGCAAAAAATGGCTGATCTACCCCCTGAACGTGTAGAACCTTCACCCCCTTTCACTTTCTGCAGTATGGACTGTTTTGGTCCATTTATTACCAAACAAGGAAGAAAGGAGAACAAGCGGTATGGTCTTCTTTTCACCTGCCTTAGCTCCCGTGCCATTCATATTGAGACGTTCACTGACACGTCCACAGACTCCCTCATAAATGGCCTTTGATGTTTCATCGCCATTCGTGGAGCTGTTCATCAGATCAAGTCTGATCAAGGCAGCAACTTTGTTGGAGCAAAAAATGAACTAAAAAAGGCTCTAAAGGAACTAGATGCAGATCGGCTGGATGCATTTCTTTATGAAAAACAGTGCGACTTCAGCATAAATGCACCCTTTCCAAGTCATGTTGGAGGGGTGTGGGAAAGACAGATTAGGTCAGTGCGAAGCATCCTAAGGTCCACCCTTGCTCTTTCTACTGGTAGGCTAAATGATGCTTCATTGTGGGCATTCCTCTATGAAGCTATGGCAGTTGTCAACAATTGCCCACTAACTATTGATAACCTCAGTAATCCCCACAGCCTCGAGCTGCTCACCCCCAACCATCTGCTGACTCTGAAATCCACCAAGGCCTTACCTCCTCCAGGCGAATTTGTCAGAGAAGACATGTATGGCAAGAAAAGATGGCGTCATGTTCAATATCTTGCAGAACAGTTTTGGAGTCAATGGCGTAAGGAATACCTCGCCAAGATTGCTCTCAGACAGCGTTGGCATAAACCAAGAAGGAATCTACAAGTTGGTGATATTGTAATGCTGAAAGGTGAGGATGTGCACAGGAGCGAGTGGAGGTTTAGTAGAGTTTCAGAAACTACTATGGACAAGGATGGACTAGTAAGGAGAGTCAGAGTCTGACTTGGTGACAGAAAACTTGGCAAAAGGGGAGAACATCTCCACAAGATGTCAGAAGTTGAACGCCCAGTCCAGAAGTTGCTGCTGCTGTTGGAGACTGACTAAATCTGCTCACGACCTTCAGTCAATAATTTCCCCTTCTTTTGCTCATAATGCTGTGTTTTTTGAAAGTTTGACTTCCTTACACGTTGTTTTACTTAAAGAAAGAAGTCATTTCAGTTAGAAATCATTCGTGCCTAATGTACTTTGCATACTGTTTCACTATTCACTCATGATTGGTGGGAGTATAAGTCTATTATTAAGGTAAAATTTTCTTTGGGGTTTTATTTTGTTAAGGTCGTTTTACTTTTTGATGCTTTTACTTTGAAATGCAATCGCAGAAGTTTTGTTTTCTATGCATCTAACAGTCAATTGACGGCTGCACGGTACGCAGAACGAAAGATTTCAAGGAGTTTACGGCAATGTAACAACCATTTTTAAGTTAACTAATTAAGCATCTGGCTGGAAATGGGAACAAGGTATTGAAATGTTTTTTCTTGTTTTATATCCATTAATGTGTTTTTATGTGAATTTGCTTTGTTAAGAGCTTATTTTATGTTATCAGTCTTTTAGCTCTTACGGTGTTTGAGGAGATTGCTCAAAGCTGAACGTAATTAAAATTCTCAAACATCAGTACGCTTTATCATTGTCTGGCCAGAGTTAGCTACACTACCAGCAGAATTATGTTGGTAATCCCAAGTATCTATTTACATAAATCAGTCAGTGCTACATTTTGGTACCACAGAGCATGGACTATAGAGAGAACACAGAGGAAGAAGTCACTTAAAAACTCAGCCCGGGGCTGTCTGAAATTAATAACAATTTACAGTGAGTCTGTTGCCATGTCTACACCAAGTGCTCACTGTAAAAAGTAGGGTCATGGCTGGAGCGACATCCACTTCCTCAGAGGGGCGTGACTAGCCACAGTTAGTTTAATTTAAAGCTAAGGGTACAGAAACAGTACAATCAGTAGCAGGCTAAGACAGAGGGGTAAGGGCATACCTAGGCACATGATCAACGTTGGTGTTGTAAGCAAGAAACTTCAACAAGAGACAGGCCTGTTTTGGGGACTTCTGAGACCTATTACCACGATCAAAAAGGGGAATAATATGGGACCTATGAAGTAGCAAATGTCTGCACACTTTACTAAACATGGTAAGAAATAAATTTATGATTTTCTATCTTGAATCATTTATTAGGTACACTTAATTTTTTTTTTTTATAGATTTCTTTTTTTAAAAAATCTCTACAAAAATTCTCAATTCAAATAAACCATGGAAATTTAATTTAAATGTACAGCCAAAGAAATACATTTTTTGTGGATAATAAAACCAAAACAGTCAAAAAAAATCTCTGATGTTACAACATTTTGGAGAAAAAAGGTCTAAATAAAACAGTACACAAACTGTGTATGCTTCATTTGATTCAGTTCTTTTGTTTTTGTTATGGTACCCAGCCTAGTTGCCACGTCAACATTTCACATACATATCAGAATAATGCACTTCACATTACATGGGTTTTTAGTTTCAGAGGATGAGGGATGGTGGTTGCTTGAGGAATTGATGAGGTGGCTCTTGAATATCTGATCACTGTTTGATTCCAGTTTGAAGTTAAGCATTTTAATTGAAGAAAAAAAGTATTTTTTTTTTACATAGATATTAAGATTTTTTCCAGCAATGTTTATGGCAACTAATCCAGATATCATAAACAGCCAAAACCTGGTATTTTCTTAACCTTAACCAAGTGTTTTTGTGTACAAACCTAACCAGACCCTAACCAGAGAAATGAAGTTTTATTGTTAAATTGTATGGAATCTAATCTGTAACTAATCATACAAATACTGTTCTTCATATATTGTGACATTCAGTATGATATGATATTCAATGAGATCAGATTTTTCATGGACAGTTTACAAGGTCACATAAATGATGTTGGTTATGCTGCACACTGATTCTGGTGATGTCTCTCTTGAATCAATCAAAAAATGAGTAGGAGTAGAAATTATGATGTATTATTATGTGTCCGGAATGACTAACCATATCATAAGTAAAAGATGGGAATATCTTGAATTCGAATTTAGAATTGCCTTTCCTAAGTTACTCTGCCTTTGTATCAGTGGGGGTTGAATTAGGAGCTCACTGTGTTTACTGTTTTTTGAGCTGCAGCTTAAAAAAAAACAAAACACTACAGATACTGATAGAACCAACAGTTTGTATATGGTGCTTTAGAAACAAATAGTGTGAGAAATAAAAACTGCTTCCCAGTGTTATCATTATTCATCTAATGATTTAGGAGCTGGGATGAGCTTTCCATTTCCAATGCAGCAAGGGTTGATGGGAAATAAAATCCCATTCATCAGTGACACATCTTTATCTCTGATACCTGCAGCAAAGAGAGGAAGTTTGTGTGTGTGTGTATGTATGTCAGTGAGTGCACAACCTCCCAAAATACACACTCACAGACACAGTTTGTGCTCTCAGCCCACCTATTGCTCGTTAATTTACTGTGCCTCTCTTATCTAGGCAGGTGGGTAAGAGCTGGCAGAACAAGTTCTGGAGCCACACACATAACCCTCCCTTCCCCCTCCATCTTTTCATCCTTCACTCCTTGTTCATCATGTGTGGGAGGCTTGAAAGGGGGTGGAGATAAAATCAAGTTTTGGCAAGAGGCAGTCAGACTGAATGGATATCTTAGCACCTCAGCCAACTCACCCTGATAGCACTTTCACCTTCTCTTGAGGAGTTTATATGGGAGGCATCATAATGGGTGGTAGCCATAGACAGATACACTAGTTTGCTGAGACACTGCATTTTACAAAATATTAGCCAAGATAATGTCTGGTTGTATGCATGTACCTGTACTGCATAAGCCTTGGCCTGAACACCATTCTATAATGCACCTTTGATTAGATGATATAATGACTGATATATTTGAGTTTGTGTTCCATGTAGTGGTTGTTACGATAAAAGGAATATCAGTACCTACATACATATGTGGAATTACATTCAAGGCCAAACAGTCATGACATCAATAGAAAGCTACATTATGGAATGTAAACTCAAGGTTTTGGCCCCTTTGTTAGAAATGTAAAATGTTTGTTATAAGTTACCACATTTAGCTTTATAAATTGCAAAAAATGTTTGCAGGAAAAAGAAGAAATAAAAATAACTAAGTAAAAACAAACAAATAAATTGAGACTTTTCCATTCTTTCTGTTGTCTGGTATAATTGTAAATCAAGAAACAAAGAAATAATTTCTGAATCAGTGTTTAGGCTGCAGTGCAAATATTAAAAGCCACACAAGTGAAAAAATTAACCAGTCATTGGATTTGTTGCATTATTTTATGTAATTTGAAGGCAGATTTTGTGACCCAAGTATGCAGTTGTCTACAAGCCTGGAAATGTGTAGGAGAGGGGAAAGAGAGGGAAAGTTACATGTATAACAATGGAATGACACAGTAGTCCATGTTTGTTTATAGATGTTAGAAAGCAATTTTAAACAGGGCTTAGGCACTTTCATTTTCCCTCAGCAAATCACTCTTGAGCTGGTGGATCTGAACTGGTTAAAGGAGTGTCAGAAAATTAGGAAAGATCCCTTTTTGCCAAGAGTTAGATGGCATGTCTGATACTGCTTTCATATTTGAAACTAATTCAAGTAACTTGTTAGTTTAGCTTGGCACAAAGACAGAAAACAGGAGGGAAGCGCTAGTCTGGATCTGAATTAACAAATCAATCCACAGACACCTCTGGAGTCCACTAAGTAAAGAGTTGTACCTTGAGTTATATCTATCTCAAAAGCAGAGTTTGCTTTAAAAAGTCAGTCAAATAAATGAAAAGGTTCTTTGGTTTACCTGTGTGATGGTTATGGTTTGCTTTTATTTATTATTTTCATTTTTACATGTGAATAGGTGAACAATTTTGTTGTTTTATATATAAAGCTATTTTACTGATAGATGACAAGCAATCTCTTAGTGGTATATAAAGTTGATTCAGAGAATAATCATAAAGCCTGCAGTAAATACTGTATGTAAAAGTCTTGCTCCCAAGAGAGGCTGAAAAAAGTCCAAAATATAATTTCTACTAGCTTGTAAAAAGAGAGCCCTGAGTTTGTGCATCGGTCAGTCTTTTTAATTTCAGTTGACCTTGGGCTTGGCTTAAAGTTCAGAAACAACTACATAACCTCATGCTTGAGAATACCAGTGAGTGAATGCATACACGTTAAACTTCCTATGCAAAGCACAAAACTGTGGAATGAAAATGTACAGGACACAGGGGTGTGCATACACACACAGGATGAGTAACACACTCCAGCTAAAGACGTATGCTCTGCTGCCTGGCAGTGCTATGCTTGGCATATTAACCAGCATTACTGTTTAAAACAGCAAGTAGGGGAGTAGCAGGTCTCTATTTCACCATGCTATTCAAGGATCCTATTAGGCTACAATTACTAAATGGCAATGCTTGTAAATCATACATCATTCACGTGGAGCACTTGCAGAAAGCACAAGAACACTTCTCTTCACTGCTGCCCACTGCAACACTGTGAGCTGCTGAAAGGTAAAGAGTGAAAGGAAAAGGAAGGACATGAAGTACAAAAGCAAAGGGAGGGGGGAGAAATATGAAAAAAGACTAGAAAGAGAGTGTAAGGGGACTTTTATTAAAAGAAAAGGACAAAATAGAAAGTAAGAGAAAGAAAGGAAAAAGGCTAGACTATTTTGGATGAGTCTGTTCTATTTCAAGACAAAAAATTAACTCTACATGACATCTCATTGCTAAAAAAACGATAACAATTAAATAATCTGAAAACTTTGCCTACTAATGAAGATGAATCAACGTACATTTCTTCTTATCTAAGTATAACTCAACCTACAGTTTACATTCTGGCTTAAGCTTGTAAGAAGTTCTGCAGCTTCTAAGGGCTCCTGACAGATTTTAGAACCACCTTCCTCCTTCTTCGACTTTTCATCCTTTTTGTCATCATATTCTGCATTGTAGTACAAATAAGACTAAGGGCCCTATCTTACACTTGGCCCAGGGGTTTTAATTTATTCAGGGGAGTGTCCAGTTCAACCTTTGCCGTCTTGTTCCAGGAGCAGCAGAGGTATCCTGTTTGTTCATCACTTCATCAATTCATGGGTGTTTCATGTGTGTTTCTGTGGCCAAAAATGCAATAACCAATCAAAGTCTGCTCTCATTACCTTTAAGGACTGGTTGCGTCATTGTGCCAGCGGCACAGGTGGCATGGCCATCTTACACCTGGCGCATACATAAACAGATGGTGGAACTATGAGGATTTATTTATGAATTTATTTAGTTATTTAACTGGACAGGGGCAAAGCTCAAAATGTATTGTGTCAGACAGCTCTCAGCAAATTTTTATCTTTAGTCAAATCCTTTAGACAGCAAACATTTCCATATTTTGTCATATCCTTTTTTACTATATATTTGCCACACAAGACTCCGAGAGTCAGCTGTAAAGTCTACTCCGCCTCCAGAGGATTGGCCACTGTCAGTATCCACAGCAGATGTGAGGAAAGTCCTGCTGAAAGTGAATATGAGCAAAGCTGCTGGGCCTGATA
>JAQMCX010000029.1:17487483-17498353 GCA_029814765.1 Acanthurus leucopareius
CAATATTTTGTAAATTCAATATAATGTGAAATAAATTCAATGTAATAATGTTGAGTAAATTTAACATAATAGTACTAAGTAAATTCAACTTAACTGTACGATGTAGCATTTAGTTAAGACTGTTTGCTGAAATTTAGTCATCTAGTATTCTTCTAATTTAAATAAAATAGTTTTGTGGGACCGGTTGACGTTATCTTATTATTTAAATCCAATGTTCTATTTCTTTGAGTGTAGGTCAAAACATATCTAAATTCTCAATCATAGTATAGCACTTGTGGTCTGACTTATAGTTTTATGAGGTTTTTTTTTAAAAATTTATTTTTAAGTTTGTTGTTTAAGTTAACAATTTGTCGTCTGGACCCAAACAGCCGAATCTCATTGGACAAAGAGGGTGAAGATTTGGTTGGGTTAAGGAATGATGAGCAGGCAGTAAGAACCAATATTTAGGGTGTTAAACTGAGACACCTGCCAGTCAGGCAAGCACTCTCCCAAACAGAGATCACTTCAAGCTTTAGTATCTTTCTAATGATTTATTGTAGTCTTTTTGGTCACGGCAGAAGCACATGTTCTAAACACAAAATTGACACATCATCAAAATTAAGTAAAAGAAAACTGTGTTTGCAAATGGTTTCATATGAACAGATCCAGCAAACACAGAGCAACTTTGTTGTGTTTACGACCACCCAAATGCAAAGTCCATATTTTCTTTTATTTGGTTCTGGTTTGGTCTGCACCTGAAAAACCTGAAAGTGATATTTATTAGTAGCTGATTGTGTGTGTCTGGTGTGTACAGTGGATTTTTGGAGTTTTCTTGCTAAAGGCAGCAGCTGCTCAAAGGCCCAGGCACACTAGAGACCATGCTGATATTTTACCACACAGTGCTGTACAGTATTATTAAATACAGCATAGCTCATGGTATCACACCTTAACAGTCCAGCAAAACAACAGTGAGACTAGTAATGAAAGTTATTGGAAAAAACATCAGCCATCCCTCCAATCCATCCAGCGAACAGGATTCTCAATGACTCAGCATATATCCTGCATCAAAAAAAGGACCTTTTACCATCAGGCAAAGGCTAGAGAGCCAGCATGTGTAAAGGCAATCAGTTTAAGTTCTCATTTGTTCCTTCATCTAAAGCACTTCTAAACAAGCAGCAATTAATTCCTCACAATCATAGCATCCCTCAGTACATTAAGCATATTTTTTTCATCTTCTGATTTTATTTTATCATTCATTACCTCATGACCTTTGGTCTTTGCATCATATATTTGAGTCTTGTGTAGCTTTAGTATAAGTGCACTTTTTCCCCTCACCTTAATATATTTATTTATACCATAGGTTTGGGCAATATTTGTTTTATCTTACTGAAAACTGCACGATTATGTTGACCCTATTGTGTTCACTGTGAATTGATGGTCCTGTCTTTTTGTGTTACACATCTTTTGATGTGCAGCTGTGTTTGGCACTTTTACCCCAAGGACAATAAGGGGTATCTCAAATGACCTTATCTTATCCTGTCCCAACTGCACCCAGGGCAAGCAGTCCAATCATCCTGCAGCTGGACTACTACACCCACTGCCAGTCCCTCATCAATGTTGGACCCACAAAGCCCCGGACTTCATTACTGGTCTCCCGGATTCAGAGGGTAACACAGTGGTTCTTACTGTGGTAGATCAATTTTCTAAGTCTGTGCATTACATCCCTTTGCCTAAACTGCCCACAGCTAAGAAAACTGCTCAGCTGCTTGAGCAACATGTTTTCAGGATTTCCTCTGTGGTCTCTGATGGGGGCCTCAATTTGCCTCTCATTTTTGGAAAGCCTTCTGCACCCTAATATGTGCATCAGTTCAACTGTTACCAGGCTTCCATCCACAGACAAATGAGAGCCAATCAGCACCTGGGGACTGCCCTTCACTGCATGTCCAGCCAAAATCAATCCTCCTGGAGTCAAGTCCTTCCTTGGGTGGAGTATGCATACAATACATTGTCACCCCCACGGGGCTATCTCTGTTTCAAATATGTTTTGAGTATCAACCACCATTGTTCCCCTCACAAGAGGAGGAGACTTTTGTTCCCTCCACCCAGGCCTATGTCTACAGATGTCACCAGATCTGGCAACAAGACCGTGCCCAACTCCTGTGGTCCTCAGTCCGTCAAAAGGAACAGGCAGACTGCCACTGCTCTGCTGCTGTTACCAGATAGGATAAAGGGTCTGATTGTCATCCAGGGATCTGCCCCTCCGGACTGTCTCCAGAAAGTTGGCCCTCAGGTTTGTTGGCCCATTTCCAGTGTCAAAAATTATTAATCCCTCTTCTGTTCATTTACAGTTGCCCCAGACCTTTCGAAGAATCCATCCCACTTTTCAGTGCACACCAGCACTCTTGTCTGCACCCAGACCACCCCAGAAGGATGCCAGGAGGTGTCCTTAGAGGAGGGGGTACTGTCATGGACACTGCTGGAGCTTTCTGTTCTTCTTAATCAACCACCTTCCTACTGCTCCTTCTGCACACAACCCTCAGCTCATCTTCCAGTCTGCACGCCTTCTACACCCACTTGCACTCCCCCTGTAAGTGTCTCTGCCTATCAAATTTCAGCCTGCTGATTCTGTCACACACCTGCTGCTGGTTTGCCCATTAACTCTTAGTATTTATACCAGCCACATTGCCTTTGTCCTGTACCAGATCACTCTTTGTGCTCCTGCCTGCTTCATATCCTGCCTATTTGTATGTATTGCTTCTGGGATTTTTTGACCTGTGCCTGTTTTTCTGATTTGCCTCTTTGCCTACTGTTTTTGTACCTCTGCCTGGTTGTTTGAATTGTTGGTATTGACCTCTGGAATGGACTGAACTCTGCTCTGCCTAAACCCTCAAGTAAAATCACTGCGTTGTCTGACTCCTGCCTCTGCCTTGTAATTCTGCATGTGGGTCTTCTGATTTGTGATACCTTCATCACGTTCACTGCTTTTGGTCTGAACACACCTTAAGAGTAGGGTAGCCCCTTTAAGGCATAGGGAAGTGCGTAATGTGTGTGTCTGTGTTTGTGAAGTAAGCGAAAGAGTTAGGAGAGTATGAAGCACGAAGGAGTTGGTCAGTTAATATAGATAATACATTGATAAAAAGACTGCAGCTTCTCAAGCAAAGCACCAAAGCAAAGATCCTGCAAGATGTTTCCCAACTGATAAAGTACGTGGGGTAATTCCCCATAGCAAGAATCAGCCTTAGCTAAGATGAAGAAATATCACCTCTTTGTTAAAAACAACAACAACCATAACAACAACAATAACAACAACAACAACAACAACAAAAACAGAAGCAAGAAGCTGTTTGTTGTTGATTTGCAGTTTTAAAATGATTTCAAGGAAGTGCAGTAAAATACTTTAAACTATATCACCTTGACAGCGATCGGATAAGGAATGTTTTTTCTCAATCTGTCTGAAGTACAAACGCAAACATTTTTTTACAAACGTTGTTACAGGGACACTTTTTTATGTAGATGTGGAGCAGATCCATTTTATCAGTTTGACTTCTTTTCATGAGCCTTCCAGTCTTGTCCTCTGTTAATCCCTCTCTCTGTCATCTTTGAGCAGGACTGTTACAAGTTCCAGTCAACTTCATTTGTTTTTAAGCAACTTAATCAGCAACATCCTATAGTGTAGTTATTTTCCATTTGTTGAAAAACATCAGTAAGCTGCCTCTTGCGAATGGAGCCTGGTCTGCATTTCATGGTGAACTGGTTAGTCAAGCATTACACCACATATTGCAGCTGCACCAAATGCCAGAAGAAGACCTCGGTCACAAATTGGCAGTGTCAACGAAAACTGATCTGAGCTCTGTCTAAATCTCTCCCTCTTTGTGTCTTCCACCTTCCTCTGCCCACTCACACATGCTCCCACATATGCACACCATTTTCTCTAAACTCTGCCCTTAATTGAAAGTAATACTGGGCTCCTGGGCTCTAAAATGAATTTGTCTATGATAACTCATGCCCTGGCGCGTTGCGAGCATCGGGTAATGTCTATTTTATTGAATTAGGCTGTATCCTGTTCTCCTTCCCCTCCCCTTCAAGTCCGTCCTTGCCCAGGGGCAGCTATTGATTGAGATGGTCTGGCTTTAGTATAAGGCTAGCATTACCTATAGATCCAGACATTCGCTGCTTGGCTGGCAATGCAGCTGAAGGGAAAATGTGAAGCGATTAGTCACTGCCTTAATACAGCTAATTTCTGCTGAAAGCAGCATTATGGAGTGGTGTGAAGGTAAAGGCGGAAAAATAACAGGAGACTGCAAACACTGCTAGAGTGCACCCTCAGTCACACACCTGGCTAATAGCTAAAAAGTTGTGAGCTTAACAAGAGGACTCACAAAAGAGATCTAAAAATCTACTTCCTTAAGTTGATACTATGTCACTGGCTACTGCTTTACTCTGATCAAGTGCACATACGCACAAACAAAAAAGGTTTGTACAGTGTGACTTGTTGTAGTTACACAATGTTCAATAAGCTTTCAATGACATGGTACTTGAGTCTGTTATAGGAATAAAGTCATTAACAGGCATAGATGACTGATAGAGTGGACTGCTCTGTAATTGCAATTAACTTTGGCACAGCAAAGACCCCACTGTGCTTTATGCAATATAGTTTTGCAAAGGAAAAGGCAAGCTCATGAAAAATCAAATCCTGTTAAAGGCCAGCTCTATGACATAGGCAGCAAGTTTTTTTTAAAAAAAAAAGATATGTATACTATTATACTACTCCTAGTTGTTATCACCAAATTTAAGGTCTTAATTTTCTCTGTTACAGGAACAGTTTGTATATACACTCTCTATATAAACTATGAAATCTCAAATGCTTGTCTTATCCAGAATGAGATGAAAAAATTTACATTGTTTCCATTTCTATGTATGAGTACAGAAACAGGTCGCTGTTTGATGTGTACATTACCTTTGCACAAATACGAGAAACAAGGAGAAAATATGAGCTTCTTGTAGCTCACTAAAGATTCAAAAATCATTTACAACGACTGCAGAAATGTAGTGTTTTACATCTCTGTAGCTGGTGAGCAGATCATAAACTATCAGCTGGATTTTGTTCAGTTAGAACAAAACTCAAACTGGCTTCCCCACTTGAACATTACATTAGAAATGATTAATGCAGCCACTGTAATAAAGACCTCCTGATTTCTCTTATATCTTGTGATTAATGATCTATATATCTTTATATCATGATTTCTTTGGTTCCACCATCTCACTGCCAACGTCTTAAATGTTTTATGAGTCTTACGAAATGTGTTAGAATTTTTGTTTAATATCCAAATCTAATTTCATACAAATGTAAATGTTTGTTATTATGTTAAATTGGTAAGAATGTTTGGTTTAATTAGTAAAGTTGACATACTTGCTGACTTGTTTTGCCCACAAAGGTTTAAGGACAGTTTTTTTTTAGCCCTGGCTAGAAGCAGTGGTTCTAAATGAGTGTTTGGCTTTGTTGAGGGAGTTGGATGATTATAAATGAGGGGCATGGACCAATAAATGGAAGACCAATTGCTAACATTGTCTTTTTTAGCAATGCAGCATTGCATTAAAAGTAAAATGGACCATAACATGATGTGAAATGTTGAACTTTTAGTTGTAATTAGCCTCTCTAAAGACTCTGCTTTGTATTGCCAATAAAGGAACATAAGTATGGTTTGATAAACTGATTAGACTCAGTGGTAGTCAATAATCCCAGCAAACTTAACTCTGGCTTTGAATGATACTTTATGGGATGGAAGTTTCACTACAGATTTGTCTGAAAGTAAAATTGTAAGCTACTATTTGTCTTGAGCAACAATGTTTAATAGAATATATGAGAAAAACAAATTGTGGTTATAAATTAAAAGAGATGATTAGGAATTTAAATCACATAGCACTTGCCAGTAAGAAATCTGAAAGGATTTTACAAAATAAACAAAATAAAATGCAAAGACAGAATAAAAAAAATGCATTGATATTTCAACAGTTTGCTTAAGAGAAATATGTGTATGCTTTGAGTGTATGACTTGATCCTTGTCTGTAATACCAGCCAGATCATCATTGAAAATGTTCTGGAAAAGTCCTGGAAGATGCTCGTAGAAAAGAGTGGGAACCCTATATGAGATAAACAATAAGTCACAGTTCAGTCTTAGCACAGCAGATCTTTCCAGCAGAGTGTGCATTTTTGGTCAAAAGCCTTCTCTTGGAAAAACTTAATGACTTCTGTTTGTACACCCCCTGATGATTTAGAGAATAATGCAGCCAATGACATGGCATGCATCAATAGTAAAAGCACTTCCCATAACATGAGCATAAACAAAGCTTAAGTCTCTTAAATATGGACTGTTCAGCCCATTGATTCACTTGACCAACCAGTGGTGTAAATTAGGTCAGTAACTTTAGACAAAAGGTAAGTGAGATGACAAAACTGAGCAACAAGAGCTCAACGAAGATGTAGCTATCATTCAACATTTTAAAGAAGCCCCCTGAGATCACCGTGGCTCACTTGGAGGCATGTCTTGCACACTTTGGCCCCACTCCACCAGAGAAAGTCCATCCCGAGCATGACTCGGTGCAGCCTGGCATGCTAAAAATTATGGTAGAAAATGCAAACCATTACAACTTGGTGCAGCCAAAAGTGCCAGTGGAAAAGTCCAAACTGTCTGTATGGACACAAAAAGTGTGAAATCCTCATTGCAATGCAGTGAGGTAGCCATCCCGCACAGGTAGAGAAGCAAAGTGTGTCCCTGGCATAGATGGGGTTTTCAGAGTTGAAAAGGTTAGGAAGAGTATTGCACTGACAGTCTACAACCAATCCACCTCACTAAATTGGTTCTCCTCTTTGCTGAATCCAGGAGCCCACAACAGACAAGGCCAACTCATTTAGATTTCTGGATTGATTGCTGTCATTTCGCTGCTAATCCTGATGCAGGAAGAGATTTGCTAGTGCTAAAAGGATGTTTTCAACCAAATGGAGAAGAGAAACAAACCATATAGGACTCCATCTCTCTCTTTCTCACCCTTGCCAAGCTTGAAGAAACCATTTCTGACGTCAGCAATTAATTATGAGAGATGGACATATGGCAAAAATACATCTAATTTCCCTAGACAGAACATGAATGCCATGAAAGATTATTCCCTATTCTCTTACCCTAATGTCCTTTATCTCATTAGGCGGACCTTGATTTCATTGTTATGCTTGAGTTTTTCAGATTTTTTTTTTGCATCAGATTTCTCCTGAAGGTGTTAAAGCCTTTCTGTAAAAATATTTTGTCTCCCTGGACTTGCAGTCCATAATTGTGATCTTGAGGAAGATTTATTCCATATAGTCTGGGGTTTGTTTATGCTGCAAATTGGAATCTTGGCAGGCTTCTCCATGAAAAGTGAGCAAGGTCACCAGCCCAGCATTTACTTCAAAAAGGACTTTTAATTGACTGAAAAGCCTCAAACTCTCTGAAAGGTCAGGAGCAGCAACCAGGTGTTTTTATAAAGTAAATAATTGATGTAGAGGAAGAGCGGACTCTTTCTACTGAGAGTTGCTGACAATCTGTGACGGAAGTTGCACAAAAGCATTAGTAATCTCCCTTTTGCTCTCCTCTCTCTGTTTACCTGAAAAGACAGTTTATCATGGATAACCATGGATAATGTTTCCTCTCCTTAGCAGCACTTCCTTTGTCACCTGTTTCTTAATACATTCAGACTGACTGCCATCCCTCCATTTAGAATGGTCAGTGGTAGAGAGCAATAAGTCCTGTCAGCATTGAATTTAACTCTAAAGAAGAATTTAAATCCCTTTACTGCAAAACTGTTCAAGGGCTGGCTGTATGTTTGCTATTTATCACAGAATTAAGTCCACAGATTGGCAAATTGTGAAAATAGGAGGCTTCAGATTAAATAATTGTCGATAGAATATATTCTGAGCTATATTTAAAAGGGTATGTTTCCTATAATCAGTGAAAAAGTACTGTCTGAGTACAGCTAAAAACATTTTAAATGCATAGGTCCTGCTCATAATTAATCTCAAGTCATCTAGTCTTGACATATACTATTATAATCATTAAAAACCCACAAAGAGAGCCTTAACCTAAGTACCATCCTGACTGTATCAATATGAAAACTCCACCTTATACTCTATAAAGCTGCATTGAAAAAAATCACATGGTGATGAAAAGCAGACAATTTCTTTAAATGAAACCAGGTGGATAATGATCAGTGAGACCTCATGACATGGAGGCATCTTGGATCCTGGGATCCTATACTTTTAATATACCGGTATTATGTGCACATCTGTGCAATGAAAGCTTGTTGGCAAGTGGTAATGTAGAGAGGTGCAGCTTGTCAACAGGCAAGGCAGGCAGCTGCTTGGGGCCCCAGGCCACTAGGGGCCCCCCAAGGGCTGACAAACTTTACTCAACAGTAATGTCTTAAAATGTAGCAACTGCAGTGACCTACCCCATTAACCCCATCAAACAACCAGTGGTCAAATTGCAATGACATCTTTGACGGATACCTCCCTAAAGGTGCCCCATGTCATCCCTGTCGCACTGCCACATCCAGTAACTTTACTGAAGTGTGTCAATCAAAGTAACGTGAAAGTCAACCATGCAAAATGAACAGGAGCTACCTTGAGTGAGGAAAGAAGGAGAAGAAAGGAGAAAGAAGAAAGGAGAAAGCAAGGCAGCGGTAAGTGGAGCAGATAACAAAGTCTGGCAAACACTTAAACTAGCATTAGGTGTAAGGCTGACCGTTAATTGTTTCATAGTTAGTTAGCCTTGTTAACAGAGCGGGAGACATCAGCCTGGGGATCCCTCTCCATCGGCTCACCGTTACAGAGTGTGTTGACACACTGGTTCTCTGGCTGTTTACTACTTTAGGGGCTTAGTCATTTGAATGTGTCACTTTCTGTGACAGTATTATTTTGTTTCTTTTTTATATTTTCATACAATATATTACTATGATCCATGATCTGACCATCTGATCTGTGGGTTACCCTTACATTCTGGATCTTGTGAATAAGAACAATACACAAAATGGAATAATTCTGAAAAATGTAAGGCCACTATGCTGAATAGGCCTGTGTATTGTGTCCTTCATATTTAAACATATTAAAACATTTTTTTAAACAAAAATCTCTTGGTTGGCTACATAAGGTGTACAATACACCAAATGTTAGGGTTTGAGTTAATGTTACTCTGTCAAGATCCTTTGATTTCTTGGTACACTATCTGTCCATAACTTAAAAACAATTATTTTTCTTACGAGGTGATGGAAATAGAAACAGCAGCAATCAAGAGAAAACACTGAATCTTGATTCATCGGGTGGATGGGTATAAGTGCCATATCATTTCATAGTTTCTTCAAGAATTGGTTCATGATCAGGTGAAAAACCTCGCACCTCCTAAAATAAACCACCACAAGTTTTGTTACAAGTAGTATTTTCTCTAAAAAAAAAATTTAAAAAACATCTAACAAAAAAGAAACCACATATGAACAATTTATAATGTACATTGCCAAATCAGGTAAACAAAGACTGTTTCTGTATACATTTTAGATGTCCAAGATTTTTTTTAACCTAAGCTGAACTGGGTAGTGCTCAAACTTGACAACTGTTGGGGTGTACATTTTGCAATAAAGACAATTGATGATTTACACAAGATTATAGTCAGTTATTAAAAAAGTACACATTAAAGCGCCTCCAGTTAAACTGAGAACTGGAGATAAGCATCCGGTAATTGAGGAGGAAGGAAGACAGAGATAGCTCTGCTAAGTGGGGAGCAGAATAGCAAAGGATGTACTGTGCTGTGTGGATGTGCAGGTGCATTAAGTTCTCTGAACAAGGTTACCAGGATCATCCCATTACCTTACATCATTTCAGGACACGTCTGAATGCTTTGTTCATGAATCCATTAAGCTTCAGCATCATGAGCATATGTCATAACAGTCCGACACCCAAAAAAAAGGGGTTGCTCTCTTCTACAACTGATGCCTTATTTTTCAGTCCACGAAAACACTAGATCATTATATACACCCAAACTGAACAAAATTCAATCTAAGTTCATCAATATCAGTCAGTAATCAGTTGGTGATTAATATTCATACATTTGTAATCTGAAATCAGTCTGCTAATAAATTTATCCAGTGATCTGCCTGGTGCAGCAGTTAACTGTGTTAACTGCACAAAGTGTCTGTCAGCATTTCTCTCAAAATGGCTGCCTCATTATCTCCTTCGAGACGCTGGTTGTCACTCAGCCTTGCAAATTACTGTGCTTCATCATCAACACATGAGAAAAGAAGAGAAGAAATGTGCCCAGCAGTTTTAATAAGGCACAATCAGTGCCAGACAATTGTGAAAAAAAACTGCATTCCCTGAAAATCTAAAAAAATCACATGGCTTTAGGGATCTATCCCCAGTAGGATCTGACTTGTGATAGGACATTATTCATGAACCTCCTTCATAAACCTTTTAATGAAACAATGAGAGGTGCACTATTTCCACTCCACAAACTCCATTTGATGGTGAACATATGGCTTGAAATTCCTTTTTTGCATTTTTCCTCTTTCTTTGTCACTAGGGTTTCAATTAATTATATTTTTTTATCCCAGGGGGGAACTTAATTGTTATGAAAACAAGCGCGAAAAACACAGTTAAAAAAACCCTTTAAAAGGTAAATTTTAAAGATAATAATAAATTATAAGTGACGATTGATATAGGTCTACAAAAAAGCACAAATAAACGAAATTTGGAAATACCATGTAAATACCGTGTCTGTCACACCCAGCGGGTGAAGGGGGGGGGGTTTCTCAGTTTGGGGGGTGTCTTTTCGTTGACGTTTTGGTTTGTGTCTTGTGAATTCCTGTTCTGTTT
>JAQMCX010000029.1:17498453-17509269 GCA_029814765.1 Acanthurus leucopareius
AAGTGTCTTGAGACAACTTTGTTGTGATTTGACGCTATATAAATAAAATTGAATTGAATTGAATTGAATTGAATTTTTGTGTTTCAAAATGACAGCTGTTGGTGTGCAATCAGAGTGAAACAATCCATAGGTGTCAATTTAGATAGAGTCATGTTCATTGTTAATTTGCTATTTATTAATTTTTTGTGTGTGTCTATAACCCCATTCAAAATGTGTGGGCTTTGTATTGTCATCAATTTTTGCCACAGCAGGTCCAGTAGCTTCCACATAAGCCCTGGTGAGTTTGTATGTCTGTGTGTGTGTGCGCGCGCGTGTGTGTGTGTGTGTGTGTGTGCGTGCATATTTGTGTGTTTGTGTGTGTGCGTGAGTGCCTGCGTGTGCATGTTTGTGTGTGTGTGTGAGCGTGTCCCATGGATGTTGCAGGTGATTGCAGACCTGTCAATACATCTTCCACTCAGTTTCATTCACCTGCACACATACATACATACTCACACAAACACAGAATACAGTATTATTGGGCTACTGCACCACTGTCAGAGTCTTTATGGGCTCTCCCCAGTCTATGATCATCCAACCTTTTATTCCCCCTGTTATGCTCCATTTTTATCTCTACCACTGTAGTCATGATACTGTGAAGTAACTTAACATGCAGAGCCTTCACTTCCCAACCCAGTTACACACACACATACACACACAGCCTATCCCAGTTTGAGCTCAGCAGCCTATTGGCAACTGGAGTAGATCCGTTGACCCCCTGCTTGTACTCTGTGTGACTGCTAGGCCCTGGATAAGAGATGCTTGAGCCTTCTTGCCCATTACCACTGTGCTTCCTCCCCAGCTTCCAATCTCAGCTACCATATCCCTTGAAACAAGTTTTCTAAAGTAATACCCTCATCCCTTGTTGTGTTTCCAACATTGGAAAGAATACACTGCGATTTCTGGAGGATTGTCTCGTCACTCAACTTGGAGTCTGAAAAGTGTGAAGAGTATGGACTGCTAAACTGTTTTTTGCTCCATGAGAGAAAGTCAGAGGGTGAAACTGCAGGTTAAAGAACAAAGCCAATCCATTAATTGTAATTAAACCTAATATTTAAACAGTTTGATTTAAAAAAAAAGAAAAAAAGAAAAAAGAAACTGCAATCTGGTTAATAATGATGATCAGAGAAGACATCTCTTTTTGCATAAAACTTTTCAGTGGTGTAATGTACTGTACTTACATTTACTGTACATTACATTACTGTACTGTACAATACTATACTTACTGTACATTTTTCATGTATGAAGAAGATTTAGTTGTGGGCACTTTTAAGTTTCACTCTACATTTTGCAACAATCAGTCACATTTCTGATTTCTGAAATTATATTTACTTTTACTACTTACTTTTTAAAGTAATCAAAAGTTGGAAATGCTCACAGATTTGAACTTCCTGGATCAATTACTCATAAAAAAATTCTCTCTCTCTTAACACAAATGGCACCTCTTTTCAATCATAATGTAGCAAAATGAGCTGTCTTCACTGCTGTATAAAAGACATTAGTGTCAATGAGCAGCCAGCTGTAAGCTAAGAGCGCAGGGACCATTTACAAAGTACTGCACGGAAAAATAAATACTACAAAAATATTTAATAATTTTGCTTTATACAGTGTAGTGCCACCAAAATCACATCACACATTAATGGTCTACTGTTAGTTGTACTACAGCACTTGAGCTTTTACATAATCTTGGGGCATTCTTAATGAGAAAAATATCCAAAATCTAATTTAAAATAATGGTTGTAACATTGCTTGCCAGCTACAAAATTTCTCAAAGCAAGTCTGCTTTGCATATAAACCTGCCAAACTTGGTCTTTTACTGTCAGAAATCAGAAATGTTGTAGTTACAAATATCATAATCTTTTCATAATCAATATTGAGAGATCAGTCAACATCATTAGTGTTTAAGCCAAATTGCTTTGCAAGGGGATGTTTCATGGTAAAAATATACAAAGATCTCATTTAAAATAACGCTGCATTAGGTAACATTTGGAAAGCATTTTTACTTTTATACTTAAGCAAGCAAGCACTTACTTAGTTAAGTAGAAAGGCTAATGTGATTATTTTATTTTTACTGGTTTAATTTTTTGTCTATTTGTTCTTTTACTAAAATCAAGTGTTTGCACTCTTTCTCCAACAGTCTTTTTTCTAACATCTTAAAAAAATAGCAGTGTCAGGTATCACATATTTTGGCTGTGCTTGAGTAACTATTACCATGTCCCAAGGCTTGTTATTTACGGAACAGAACACGTTTGAGGAGATTTACCTCATTTACCAAAGCACTGGTTAATCACAGAACAAGAGACATTTGAAAACACTCAAGAAAGATACATAAAAAAAGTGTCTTTTTAATTATCCAATTATTCATTTTTTGTACATTTGAACTGATTGAACTTCCAGCTGGCTACAAAGTGTGCTTTTATGTTATGCAATGTTACCACATTCAGTGGCAGGTTTTGGTACATGCAGGAATACACGAAAACCCTCCCACAGTTGCTTTCAGCAGTTAGTTGTGGTTTGATTTAGGATTAAAGCAGCTCAGGGTTAAAGCTATGAATCAATTCTGCTACACCAGTTAAGGAGGACTGTAGATGTTTTGATCATTTTAACATACATATCTGTACAAAACATTAAAAGTAAATAAAGAAATAAATGCATTAATCAGTATGTAACCTGAAAAGGGCTGAAGGACAATCTACTCTTTCTTCCTCGTTTAGACATTTAGGATCCATAAATCATAGGCCTGGTGAACCGCCCACCACTACTGCTTGTTCTGGGCTGACCTTTGAAAAGATGGCCAAGTTAGCATTGGAAGAAACATGAAAGAGATTCAGCAAAATAGGTCTGAGCCTCAGTCAAACCCAGACTCATATGTGGAGTGCAGTGTGCACCAAAATCTATAACAAAAACATAGAGTCGCAAGTGCAGTAAGCTTCTTTTATTTACTGGTTTGTCAGTTAGTTAATCTATACCTGGTAGTGGCGGACACAGTGTTGGTAGTTGTGCTAATTTAAATTTTCACTTTTTGTACCACCCTGCACTGTATGTTTCAGAGCTAAGCATCTGTGTAATTTTGCTATTATTATACTTCAGTAGCATGACATGAGTAACAGGATATCCAATTAAAAAACATTAACAATAATTATGTTACTAAAGTGTTGCTAACCACTATTTTGGATCTTCAGAACAAATGTATTATTATTAATTCTAAAATCCTCTAAAAACAGCTATATTTTGTTGTGTTACAAATCATTTGAATTATTACAAATCTGAAATGCTGTTCAAACTCAAAGAAATCCATAATTTTACTCCAGGTCAGTCTTCATCTACTTATGTTTAACTTTAGATTTTTGTGTTTTTAATCCACATCTGAATACAGACTGATATAGACAATAAAGAAAAAAAAACAAATGTGAAAATATTATCATATAATATACTGAGTAATACATAGAGTTGGTTCATGTCATTGGAAAGTATATCATATGATTAATTTGGCTTACCCACACAATCTAACAGACTAAAGGGAGTTGGGAGTTATGGAATAGTGAGATTGACCAATAAAACCCACATATCTCCCACACCATGGCTATTCTGAGAAGTCCATGTGAAGATTTGTTCTTGGGTAAGGTGGCAGATTGTTAGGTGATGAATGAGAGCAGGAAGTCAGGCCCTTAAATGGCCCATAAGCTGCCAGCATTGATTTTGGTTCCTCGAAAACAGTCTCTGGAGAAAACCCTGCTACTGCCTGCAGCACCTGATATACCTCCATCCAAAAGCATGCCCTTAAATACACCCTTGCCCTTCTGCACATAGAGTGGGCTACACATGTGAGAAGACTGATATTGGCTGGAAATGTATCAGTCAAGCCCTTGTGCAGGAACAAAAAGACTCTAAAGTGTCCCTGGTTAGAGTGCTGAAAGGCTCTCAAGAGCTGAAAAAGCTGAAAAGGTCAAAAAAAGTAAAAAGATTTCATATCTAACTGCAAATTATAATATAATTAGAAAACAAAACAGTCCGATATTCATAGTATTAATTGTCAAAATTTAAAAAATGCACGTGACCATTTATTTTGCTTAAGCATTTTACTGTGCCATATTGTGTCCTAAAGCTGCTGCACAGCAGTGAGTCAGGGCCGTGCATTTTTAGCAACAAGCAGTAGATGAATTGTAAGACAATGAACACTATGCATTAGAATGTGCAGTCTACATCACATGAGGCTTGAACTCACAACCTCAGCCACTAACAGCAAGTTATCACCCTACTAAGCTTCATGCCAAGTGAGAAACCATGAATGGTTTCTCAGCATGACTGAGTCAACCACCGGGGTGCAGGATACCAGCTGTCCTTGGTGGAAAGGCAAAGTTTAAACTGCTGTCAGAAATTCAGTCATCAAGACAAAATTCTGTTCATTTGCTTACTTCATCTAGATATCATAGTGGTATCATTGCTCCGTAAGTGACAAACTAAATGTTTAAAGATGTCAATTCCTCATAGACTCATGGAAAAATATTCAGTTTTTGAGAAAACCATTTTGAAGTTTTAGATACTTAATCTGCCATAAGAGCAAAATTTTGTACATTTTTTCATGAACCTTTAAGATTTATTTGGCAAGAATTTACAAAAATATGTTAACAGCACCGCTTACAGTCAAACATTTTGATGCACAGTTTTTGAGAAATCCTAAATCTGAGTAAAGCCATTTGTATCAGACAATCTGAAGATGCCCTGTAACAAGTTTGGTGGCAATTGAGCAAATGATGTGGGAGGAGATAGGTTTAATTGATTTTACAATTTTTGATTAAAACAGAGTAATGGACTTCATAATTTGTACCACAGTGAAGTGTGCAAAAGTTTAATCACAACTGGGCCTACGTTTTGGAGTAAGTTGCAACATTTAGCATGTTTGGGTGCTTTACTATGAATGGTAAAACTTGAAAATTAGACAGTCGCTGAAGTGCCACCATGAGGACAATTGGCTTGCTTGCCACTGATGAAGTTTGGCATGGGACTGGATCAATGTGCCAAGTTTGGTTTATTTTCATGCATGGAAAGGCAAATTTCCTTGAAAAGGAGAAGAAGAAGAAGGGGGTCTGCTTCTGATAAGAATTTTGCATTTATAAGTTATTTATTACAGGATTTTTATGGAATCAATAACCACATTGTACAATACAGGAAAACAACACAGCAATTTTTGCAAACATCCAAGAACATTTTCCTACTCTCACAAATTTCCTCTGATTTGATCCCTTAGACCACTTCCTCTACCCATAAATGAAAAAGAAGCTCAGTGGTTGCCATTTTGAAAATTACTAACATTACAGTGTTGTTGTGGAAATTAAGTTTTTTTTTTTTTTTTTTTTTTTTTGTCTAGGAAATACACTTCTACAAATCTACAAAGAAGAAAGCCTAATGTTTCACAATTGCTTGACAAAGTGGGACTATGTTATGTTATAAAAAATCACTGTGTTTTTTAGAATTGACTCTTTATTCCTCTGGCCATGAATTTCTCAATCACTCCTCGTGTTGTACATATGGAATAACCATTCCTTTTTTTGCAAGGGAATCTGAAAGCTGACACCTAGTGACCTATAGGACATGGTATATCTTAACCAAATTCTACAAGAACATTGTAAAGTAACAACAACAACAAAAAAACATTATTGGACTGGAAAAGTGTATGAAATAAGTTAAAGTGTTGGTGCTTAGTCCTTAAGCATGGATTGAAAGACAAAAGTAGAATCACTTGTGCCTTAGAATCTAAACCTCCATAAGTACTTGGGAGTGCCCTTCTGAAGAGCTAATAGCAATGGCTAACCTGAGCAGGGTTAAAATGCAAAAACAATGGATTCCACTAGCTGGTTAGCACACAAGAGACGGCAATAACAAAGTTTGTGTGCTAGCAGAGATTTCTAATTGATTTGTTTTTCCTCCGGCACACCAGCTGCTGGTGCCAGATTAGCTAAACTGATTGTCAGCCTCCTTCTGAGGGAGACTCTCAGGATAAAACAGTTAGCTGCTCTGCTGGAGCTACACAAGGTGATACTGTAAGGGCAGCCATTGACATCACAGCATGGTATGAAGAATTCTTTGAGAAGTTAGGAATGTTCTGAATTTATAGAAACGACTGAAGATATATGTTAAAGGGTGGAAACAGAAGAACTTTGCTCATTTGTCTATTGTGGTTTATTATGCAGAGATATGTCATTTAAAACTAATTTGTGATGCTGCCCTTATGTGTGTTGTTTCAGGTTTAGGTGTGATGAAAACCATTTTGTGAAGGCAGACTTGAGCAATATTTTTATTGCTTAGAGACAAGACGCACAAACACTAAGATAGCATGTTGCTCTAGAATTCTTTCATAGAATTAATTATTTTATTATTTGTCTGTATAACTGATAAAAAGTACAGCGCTGTTTTCTACCAGAAATATGTGATTGCACATGTCTGCAATTACTGTATATTAAAGAAATGCAGCACTGTTTTGTGGCAAAAGTTGCCTTGTTATCACTGTTTTGCTGTATGACCCTGTGCCTTTTACACAACTGGCACAAAAGGGCTCTACTGCAGTTCTGTCATCGAAATGAACAAGGAGGCCTATTTTTTCTCATTGTGAAAATGTCTCTCTGAATATAGGCTTACATTTTTAAAGCATTAACGCCAAGATTTGGAACATCCTGACCAATCTGTCCCATTACTTCTACTAACAACTTTTATCATAAAGCCAATATGGTATTATCAGTTTATCTTATTTTCCTTGTATTCAGTGTTTCATTGTGAGTTCCAGTAACCACAACCATTGTCTTGTTACCTCATTCTTTTAATGTATTTTTTACTGCCTTTGTTTTTTTTGTTGCTGTCTTGGGTTTTGTTTTACTAACACACTTATAAATTGTTAACAAGCTTTGGTTTCATAAACTACATGTTTTTTGTTTGTTTTTTGTTTTTTAATTCAGTATGATTATCTTCTAATTTCCCCAGGCGCTGGGACCAAACAAATTTAAAGTTGATGTAATCAGAGTAACAGTTTTCAGTTCTTCCCTTTGATGTAATCACATTTTACCCAGGTTTGTATCCTTCACAGTCACACAGCCGCTTCCTGCTTCAAAAGGAGAAGAAAAAAGAGATAATATGGTCTGAACTTGCTCTCTCTTTTCTCCACTGTACCATAGTTAAAAGCTCATCAACACACCACACTGCTTCCTTCCTAAACGTGCCCACCTTTGGCCCTCCACACTACTTGTACCATAAATCAACACTGGCAACAAATAACATTACAATCATTCAGTAATGGATTGCACCTTCACTGGGGGTATATGCGATCCATTAAAATTCAATTTAACTCCCACACTTATTTCTCCAAACAAGTAAAAGTGCCAGTCATCATTTTGTGATGCAGGGAGAGACTTAGGCACTTCTGGACTGGAGAGATTGATGAGAAGAGAGATTAACACTTCATTTTCAACGCCACTGGAGATAGCCAGACCTTAATTAGATAAATGGACTGATAAGAGAGTTAGAAGGAAAGTGAAAGCAGAGAGTGCACAGACAGACTGAGAACATAAAAAGATTCAGTAGAAGAATGAAGAGCTTTTAAGTGCAAGACATGCCTGACAAGGTTTGGGGCTCAGGGCGGGAGGAGTTAGTGGAGGATGGGTGGGAATGGAGGAGGTAAAACATGGATGCTATGACAAATATATATCCTGACAGGCAAGCCCACATTTGATTGGTCACTTTCAAGGCAAAAATTCCCCCAATCTACCTTATGCTCCACAAAAACCAGCTCCAGTCTAAAAGCTTGGTGTACACAGGTTTGAGATTTCAGTCAGAAGAAAATCAATTCAGCAGCAATTCAGCCTGGTAAGTACATAACACACCAATAGGTGAACAATGAGCAGTACCTAGCCGCCTCTCTCATGTCATTAAAATCATGATAAAATATCAAAGTTAGTGTACCAAGCTTGAGAAAAATTCCAGATATTTCTTAAATATGTTTGATACAGAGGACAAAAGGCATAAATTTTACCAAATATCACTGTATTATAATTAATTTGTCACGCTAGAATTAAATGTCCAAACACTATCACACACATCAAGTAGCCATTTCAGTTTATCAACAAAAAAACATTATGGTATGTTGATGTCAAATCACATGCAAGGAAATAACTGGCTTAAAGAACTATATTTATCGAAAGCACACATATTTTTGGTGAGGAATATACTGAACCTATCCATGTACAATTAACAAACATGAACATGAATGTCATGTACTCCTGGGAGAGTAAAAGAAACATGTCAAAGTCAATTTCCTAAGTGATATCTGTAGCTACCGCTATTGTTGAAGCTAGTTCATGGGACTATTTAGAGTTTTATGGACAAATAAATAGAGAAATACAGTTGTTTAAAATAATACAGTTCACAGGCTGTTCATTGGGATCGATCTCTCTTCTTGCTCTGTGATCATGCAGCGTTGTAGCATGCAGTAGATGTGGTATGTCAAGCAGCAAGGGAATGTTGCTGCCAGTGCAGCAGGAATTTAGAACAGTGAGTTTCTTTGGTTTGGTTGATTCTTTGGCTCTTGAACAGTCTCTGGTGTAAGCACTTATAGCTCCAATATCTTTCAAATGTTTTGTTGAAGATTTTTTTATTGAATCAAATGTGAAATACGATTAAGTTCTAAAATACTTTCATTTCTGGGTCTCAATAAAGAATATCAGTTGAGAATTCTTCATCTTTTTACTTCTTTTTTTTTACTGTTTTTCTTGAGTGTTTCTTCAGATTGTAAATAAATGTGTAAATAGTTTAGCTCTTCTGCAAATCTTTCTCTCAGTATCTGTGGATTAGCATGTTTACAGGTCTCAGTAGTTCTTGCTAACATCTAAAATTTGTTGGATATCTTTCTTCATAGGTTTTTTTTCTCCTTTTACTTGCAATGTACGCCTGTGTAGTAAGTTCAAAAATATTTTTCTAAAAATGTTAACAGACACAACAGCTCAGCTTCAGTGAAATAAATGTGTATTCATATGCCATGGTATGATGATATCTGTTCACTTTGAGCAACTTTTGTAGTTAGTGCTAGTTACTTGCATTGGAGAAAATGATTAAAAGAAAACTTTTTAAAGGATAAGACCATGAGCCAGCAGACAGAACGTTCTACCATTTAAGTCTTAAAAATGTAAAACACACTCATCAAGGTTTTATATCTATCTTTAAGAGTAATGTATTTCTGTAATTCTAAAGTAGTAATAGCAAAATCTCATTCAGTTTGAAAAAAAGGAAGTGGCAGTGTTTGAGAGCTGTGGATTGATGGGTAGTAAAATGTCATTTTGACAAAGAAAGCTCATACCATGTCATTAAATAACAGAACAAAATAATGTGAACTAGTTGATAAACCTTGAATGTAGTTCAAAATTCAAAATTGTGAACTTTTTTTTTTTTTTGGTTAGCTGAATTTTGAGCCAGCTCATGTGACGTGTGAATTTGTACAACAATATTCCTTAGTGACCATTACAACAACAGAGTCAAAAATGCACCCTGCACAGTCAAAGAATCTGGTGTATTACATTCATAAACAGCCAGTGATTCTTTACAGTTGTTTTTTATTTTTTCCTGTAAATTTTTTCAATTCAAGTATTTGTTTTTGTGTTTTCTCTGTCTACTGCTGTCCTTGATGTAATGCTGATGTGTCCATGTAGTAAAAGTTTCCTCTATTCACATTTCACTCCTTAAGTAAACCTTCTCAGTAAACAGTGTATTGGCATTTCTCTACCGCTGGTATTCTAACATGATTTTCTTACTTCTGATTGGCCATTTTTAGATGCATTTTTGTCTTGATTAACAGCCACAAGAAATTTATTCAGACGTATGAGTATTTTAAATGTATTTTATCTTCCTGTCTTGTTAATAGATTTGGTGTCTGCAATAAAGCAATACTACAGAGGATCAGCATACTCATGTTACATTGGTGTACACACAGCCACATACTAGACCTTGAATCACAAAAAGCAAAGCTATTATATAGCAAAGCTATTAGCCACAGAGTGCCCAGTGTTTACAGCCTTAGCTCGTTAAAGCTCTGGTTCCTTTATGCTTCTTTATATATTTTGTACAGCTCTATTATCTTAAATTATTAACGTGGATGTTGTTCTTTACTGTTTAATGTGTAATCTTTCATATGGTGCCGTCTTGGCTTGAAAAAAGAGAAGGTCATCCTAGTGCAGTTTAAGTGAAGGTCAAAGAAAGTTAAATAAATATAAATATGTGCGTGTTGTCTGTGTGTGTGTGTACTTATATATATATATATATATATATATATATATATATGTGCATGTTAAGAGTTTGAATTAAGCCTTTAAAGTGCTGTGATTTAGCAAGCTGGAAGTAGCAGCTGAATCCCATCATTCAGAAGTGGGATTTAAATACAATGGGCTCTAATTTTGTGGCGCAGGGTGGCGGAGCGTGGCGCACCCCGAGCAGTCGTAATTTCGTCCAGCGCACCACCATGCACAGCCAATTTGGTAATTTGGTAGACTGGGCTGCGCCGAGATGAGTGTGGCGGCGCACCAGGGGGAGTAGTTGACAGATTCAGCTTGGTGCAGTGACAATTTCGTGCCAAAACACTGCCCAGAAGGTGCGCTGAAAGCCCGCCAGCTCCAACCTGGTCTATTCTCGGCGCAGGAGAAGCATGCCCGGTAATTTGGCTGACAGGCGCGCAGTGTGCACACATCACCAAAACCTCACAGGCAGGTTTCCAGAGTGTCAGGCACATTTCAATGCAATAAAAAAT
>JAQMCX010000029.1:17531208-17546750 GCA_029814765.1 Acanthurus leucopareius
ATTCACACAGCAGGACCAGGGGTCGTGTTTCCACTCAGTGTGATGATGCTGAGGGTGTGTGTGTGTGTTTGTGTGTGTGTGTGTGTGTGTGTGTGTGTGTGTGTGTGTGTCTGTGTATTAGTATGGGGCACTGAGCTCATGGCAGGGGAGTCGGAGGTGATAAGTCGGCCTTCTATCCAGAATTATAATGACGCCCGCTGCTCCACTCCTGTTCCCCGCTGGACGGCCTCCATCCTGCTGCATCCTCACTGTACAGCACACAACTGCAGCGCGCACACACACACACACACACACACACACACACACACACACACACACAACTGCAGTGCACACACACACACACACACAACAGTAGAAGCAGATGCACCATTTCAGTACAATGTTGTAGTGGTTCTGCTGCATTGCTGTTACATCTTCCATGGGGGGGAAAGTTTCTCAAAAATCTCCGGAGCTGCTGGAAACATCTCAACCGCGAATAAAAGATCTGAAGAATAATGGAGACGCAGTGTTTGATCACAAATAAAAGGTGCATTCTGTAGTATTCCTATAATCAAATGTTAAGGAGTTATGATTAAACAGAGGTAATGCTGGACCTCGGAAGCACGTATGAAGATATTTGATTTAGTCTTAATGTCGAAATGCATTCAGATGATTAATGGCAGACTGATGCTGGTTAAGTTTGTTCGGACACTTCGTGTTGTAGTCGTCAGCTCTTCCTGGAGCATTTTTACAGCAACAAATGACATTTTCAGCATACATGCCGTGGTCACGGTGGCGTGGTAAGTGTTTTATTAAGGCAGATTTGCAAGTAACCCAAACATATGGTGCTTTTTTGTAAGTCTAAAGAGGTTTTTTTTCTTTTAATTTCCAGCCTGATGGTTTCCTCTGTGTCAGTCAGCTGATAGGCTGCTATTGACAAGTCGTGGATCAATACACATGGAGGTCAGTGAAATCATCATGTGGACTACAACTTCACAGAGCCTGTGAAAACTGAAGAATGGACTTGGAGTGAAGTTGTGAGGCCTGAAAGACTCTGAAGTCAACCAGACAGGAAGGAGCTAACAAATAATGCCCCTGCATTGCATTATGGGAACTGTAGGATCTCAGAGTTTGACCCATTTTAAGCAGGATATCAACCTTTGCTGCATCAATTTTTTCCATTTTTTTACTGCATAAGTCACCAAACTGAGGACAAATATATTTATACGAAGCTTCCCTTTAAAAACAGGAATAAATAAAGACGTAAAGTGCAGCATTTAGGATCAGCTGACCACAGAAAAGAGTTCCTGTCCACAGTTTAACTGAAGGACTTAATGTTTTAAAGGTTGTATATGTGTTTTCTCCTCCTCCTTCTCATCTGTGTGTCGTCTCCTCTCTCCTCCTCCTTGTCCCTCCTCCAGTTTCCACTTCTGAACCTCTGTTTCCTTTATTATATCACACCCACCTCTCCTCTCCTCTCCTCCCGCTCTCTCGCTCTCGGCCTCCCCCGGTCCCCCGTGGTCTTCTCTCTCCTCTGCTCACCTCCACCTCTCTTTCTACTCACCGTATCTTTATCTACTCTTGTCTCCTTCCAGCCTCTTCTGTCTTCGCCTTGTTTCACCCTCTCCTCTTATCTCCTCCTTTCCGCCGCTTCTCTCATCTCCTCTCACGTCTCTCTCTTCATCTGGACGACTTTCTTTTCCGCCTCTCCTGGTCGACTTTTTTTTTAACAGCCCTCCGAAAACGAGGAATAATCTCCTTGGCATTTTAGTGAACCAATGCTTTCTGATGACCTAGCTGTGGCACCGTGTTCCTCCCCAGGCGAGGAGCTAAATTACAGCAACCTTCACATCGAGCAAAGAGCATCGCAGAGAAAATTGTCTCTCTTGGGAAAAAAAATTGTATCTCTATTTAGTCCTGCAATAACACTGTGAGGAAGCCAGAGGGAAGATTCAACCCCTCTATTCCACCTCAACATAGTTTTATCAAAAGGGCCTTTTTTTGATGTCCTATTGTATCTGCTCCTGCTCCCCCCCGATCTTCTACTGACTCCCCCATTTTCTTCCTCTTTCTTGGTCCTGGTCTTGGATAGATTTTCTCTCCCTGCCTCTATTTTTTTTAAGGGTTCTCCATTTTTGTCTTATTCTTCTCACATAAAATCTTTATCTTCACTCATCTGCTCATTTGTTGTTTTTTTTTTCCTTTTTCTTCTTCGTTCCTTTTTAAAAGTTTAAATTTCAAAGTTAACACTCTTTCCTCAGCTGATGCAGTCAGTAAAACTTTGTTCTGGGTGTAATCTTTGATAAAAAACAGGAACAAGCGCGTCTGTGAAAACGTGTGAAGAGGCAGATTCTGATATTTTTACTGCAAAAAGAAAAAAAAAAACCCGCACTGATGTGTGTGTGTGTGTGTGTAGACTGAAGGGGAGGCGAAGCAATTATCTCCAAACGTTGCATGAAAAATGTTTGTGCATAACATTTGACACGGGGAAAAGAAAAAAATAACCTCCTATAATTTGTGTTATAATTTCATTGACAAGAAAATAATTGGATTAAAGTTTTCAGAAAGGAGCTTCTGCAAACTTCCTGATAGATTTGGAGGCCGAGTCTGTCGGACAGTCACTGGAGGGGGGGGGCGCTGTGAAGAAAACAGCAAGGGACTCAAATAAAAATTAAGCATCTTGAGTTAAGAAAATATTAAAAAAAATTGCAAGATGTCTAACAAATTACAAAATCTGTCACAGCAGCACTTTGGTTTGCACATTAGTTAAAGCTGCTGCGTCTGATTTTCGCTCTGAGGAGAAAATGTTGAACAGAAACATTTATTCTTTCTGTTAGATGCATTTATATGAGCCAATGAGAACAGGCAGCTGGAGGAGGGTTGTTCACAGCATCCCTCTCTCTCTTTCGATTACACACACACACACACACACACACACACACACAGATACACACAGATGAACAGAGGCGACATAAATGCACAAGTTAAGAAATGTAAAAAAAAAACAGAAGCAGTGACCGAAAAGATGTCATGAAAGCAGATGTGAAGTTCAATTTAACATACTCACATGCAAATTTCCTCAATGCACACATCTGAACACACAGATATATGCAGCATATCATGCACACGCACACACACACACATACACTGAGGGAAGGTTGATCCGCCAGAGAGGGAGTGAATTCACCATACACTCATCTCAGTCCCCATGATTATGGCCATCGGTAGAAATGGCAAATAATGGCAGCAATGTGCTGTGAAATGAACCCCATTATATGTGTGTGTGTGCACGTGTGTGTATATGTGTGTGTGTGTGTGAGTGTGTGTGTGTGCTCATTTGTGTGAACGTGAGCTAGCATGTGAGACAGAAGGACGGGGCTGCACTGGTCTGAGTGAGAGGGAGGATGACAGTCCACAGAGGTTAGAGAGAGAGAGAAGATGATGAACCCACTGAGAAGGAACAGCATGTGTGTGTGTGTAAGTGTGTGTGTGTGTGTGCATGCGTGTGTGTGTGTGTGTGTGAGGATAAGAGGCAGAGAGAGACAGGCAAGCAGAGATATGATTGCTGGCAATCATCCTCTACAATTTGATCAGGTCATCAAAGTGTCAAGCTAAAACATAACGGCCAGAGCCCTGCATGTACACACACACACACACACACACACACACACACACGTGTACGCGCGCACACACACACACACACACGCACACACACACACACACACACAGGGTGTCTCAGGCAGTAGACTTCCCACTTCAGTGTCTCTGATGTTGCCTGACATGTTTTTCTCAGCTTATAAAGCCAGCTTGAGTTTACAACCTGCTGAAGAGTTTGACCTCCACATCTGGGAAGAATATTAATTCTATACAACATCTGGTGACAAAATCACTCAAGATCACAAATCAATTATACCTTCAGAAATTCAGCCTGCTCCTTTTAAAATGACAGAAATAACACACAGCGTCTGAAGTCACTGTATGTCATCAAATGCTTTTACTTTTACTCTTTTTCGATTCGCCATCTGAGGCTTAAAAAGATTCAGACAACCTCATTCTTAAAGCAAGAAGGTCTGGATGTGGAGGAGGACGGGTGGATGAATGGGTCAAAAAGAGTTTTTCCAAACAAGAGACCAGTTTTTTGTTCCATTTGAAGCTTAAAAACAAGATTCTAAAACTGTACAAATAGTTTAGGTGCTCAAACATAAAGAAAAGGTAAATTTGACATCTTAAACATGTTTCTTATTTTCTATTTGTTATAGTTACCGTGACAAAGGTCACCTGACTTCATCTTTCCTGCTTTTAAAGACACATAAAGCTTAAAATGTGTGAAGTTATATCAGAACATTTACAGGAACTTCACATGAAGTCACCTTTTCTCAGTTACACATTAAAAATAAGAACAAAAACATGTATTTAATGTTCTTGTTTGACGCTTTAATGACCTTCTTCTTTGTATCTTACGTGTTTTTGTGTCCATCAGCTCTGTTTCCAGCCTCAGCTTGTGTTTGTGTCCGTCTCTGTCAACCTGCTGATTTGATTAGATGACCTTCTCTAGTTTCTCCAGTCAGGAGACTCTTCAGCTGTGTGACATCTTTTTCACCTGTTTGTTAGGAAAAAATCAAAAATAAACTCAGTTTTTTAAATAAAAACAGAAAATATTTAAACCCTCATGCTGAAAACTCTTCTTTCAAAATAAAAGCAGCCAAGAAAACCCAACACATTCATGTTTTTTTCACAGAAACGACTTCAGAACCCACCGGACGATCACACTGACCAGAGCTGCAACGTTATAATTTAAACACACACACACACACACACACATACGCACACACACACACACACACACACATACGCAGAGTGTTATTTGAAGCTTGCTCCTGGCTGTTTTATTTGACTGGAGGCTGTAAAATAATCATCATATGTATTAACAGTATCAATATTGCATAAACCTTGATCCTGAGGTGTGACCTTGTGTGTGTGTGAATGTGTGAGTGTGTGTGTGTGTGTGAGAGAGAGAGAGAGAGAGAGAGAGAGAGATGCAGTTTGTGTGTCAAGGTAAGGCGAAGTTGAATCATTTGCTCTGTTTGGCCGATGATGCTCCCTGGGAAATGTGAAAGATAAGTGGGAAGAAAAAGGAGAGCGAGCCAACAAGAGACCAGGAGATGAGAGGAGGCTGGAAAAAAAATGTTTTTGGAATAATGAAGGAATGGGGACAGAGGGAGAGAGACAGGAAGAAAGAGACAGAGAGAGAGAGAGAGAGAGAGACAGAGAGAGATGTTTGTTTTTTGTGCCAAAAATGTTGTTTATATTTTATTGTTATTGTTTGTGTTCTGCCATCATTTGTTTATAGGTTATATTGATATTATTGTTATTGTTTCATGCTTTGGCAATATAAGCAATGTCTTGTCATGCCAATAAAGCTATTTAAAATTGAAATTGAAAATTGAGAGAGAGAGAGAGAGAGAGAGAGAGTGTGTTAAAGGCCAGAAGAGAGGTATTGTAATGGGAAATATTATTTAGACAGACTAATCTCTTACATAAAGCAAGGTTATGTACAGCTTGTCCCAAAATTAAAATGCTTTTTACAGTCAACTTTACTTTTGTGTGGTTTGTGTTCCTTGCTGAAAGATACAGAGCAGACAGTGAGACCAGAAAGAAGAAAGAGACAGAAAGACAGAGAAAAGTGAGGGAAGGGAGAGCTGAGAGAGGAAAGGGACAGGAGGAAGAAGAAAGGAAGATGAAGAAAAACTTGAGAAAAGGAACAAACGAAAAGTCGGTTGTATGTTTGTGTATGAGGGGGAAGGTGGGGTTATTTCTTTTACATGTGCATCAAGATGGTTTGGGAAAAGGTGGATATAGAAATTGTAATGCTGCTTTGAGTTAAGATAAATATATTTTATCTTTGCATGTGGCTGATGGATTCAAGAATGTTAATGTAGTATGAAATGTACCTTTAAAGCAAAATTTGAAATTGTTTAAGACAGAGAAATTATATGCATTTTCAGATGCCAAACATCCGGCAGATGAGGAAGAGGGAGAGGAAGATGAGGAAGTGGACCCTGGAGGCCATGGAACAGGCAGTCCAGGAGGTGGAGGCAGGCAGGCTTTCTCTGCGGCAGGCAGCACTGCAGTTCAGGGTCCCAAGGTCCAGCCTGAGTGACCGAGTCAGTGGAAGGGTTGCCTCTGGCTTTGCCAATGCCCAGAGGCAACTTCTCACCCCTGCAGATGAGAATTGGTGTGGAGTACAGTTTGTATTCTGCCAGTCACGGGTTTCCACTGACAAAGCCTCAGGTCCTGTCCCACACTCTGGCCATATATAACCATCGGTACCCTGAAACACCAAAACCTGTGCTGGGTGAGACATGGTGGATAAACTTCCAAGAGAGGCACTGTCATCGCCTGACTGACCAGAACCCAGACATTATTGACCGTGGGAGGGCACCCTGTGCTAAGAGAGGGCACATCAAGGACTATTTCAGGCTCCTCACTGCCACCCTGGAAGAGCATGGGTTGAGGGAGAAGCCCCGCCAAATTTACAACTGTGACAAGACGGGGTTTCAGCTGGACTTGGCCAGAAGACAAGTCATCGTGCCCCAGGGGACCACACACGCATACAGGCAGGCCCAGGGAACCAGAGACCACATCACCATCCTTGCCTGCCTGAACGCGGCTGAGGAGGATGTCCCCCCTTTCATCATCTACAAGGGGGGATACCCTGGGGGCCCCTATAACATGGACGGGGTCGGGAAGCCGCCAGCAGGGTACATGGACTGTGTGTTGTTTAGGAAGTGGTTTGTCAGGCACATCCTGAAGTGTGCACCTCAAGAGCGCCCCCTGCTGCTTGTTATGGATGGCCATCAGTCCCACCTGGATCCAGAGCTGGTCCAGGCGGCACAGAGGGAAAGGGTCATTTTCTTGTGCCTGCCACCACACACTTCTCACATCCCTCAGCCTCTGGATGTGAGTTTTTTTGGACACTTGAAGGCAGATTTCTCTGGTGTTACAGGAGATCTGTCGGCAGTAGGCCACTCCTTCTTGGTTTCCAAGAAAGAGTTTTCAAGGGTCACCAGAAACTCCTACCAGCGAGTGAAGGATCGGAGAGAGGTGGTTGGTGGGTTCAGGAGGTGTGGCCTCTACCCTCTGGACCCGGCGGCCATTGACTGGTCACGGGTCATGCCATCCGGGCCCCGGCGTGGAACCTCTCCAGGCCTGATGTTGCCCACCCTCTCCAACATCCACCACCCCCAGGTGTGACACCCCTACCCCAGAGTCCCCCACCTGTTGTCCCACCTCCCCAAAGTCAATCCCTGATCCCCACCCCCCTCAATCCACCTTCCAATGCCTACCTCTCCCATCCCCTGGTAACATCAGGCCGAATTACAGAAGACCTGGCCCACCTCCTGGCCGAAATGAACTATGCCCGCAACACCGGCAAGGTCAGAAGGAATACCACCAAGGCCAGGCTGCTGGCAGTACAGGAGATGTCTGATGTCATAGTGGAGGCAGAGGACCGCGCTACCAGGAGGGTGGCCCAAGCTCAGGCCAGAAGACTCCAAGGACAGCAGCGGGCCGAAGACACCAACCCAGCAACCACTTCCTCTGCCCTGCCTGGCGGCTCCCACCCCAGCCGCAGAAGAAGTGCCCCTTGGGGCTGTTCCTGCCACCAGCTCCGGCCATGCCATCGGCGGTCCCTCAGCTCACTTGGCCCCCTCTTTTGTCTCCTGCAGTCACCAGCTGCCTACCTTCAGAGGCACACCATCGCGGGTGAGCCTGTCTGCCCAGGAACAACATAACCACCCATCTCCTGGTCCATTTGTAAATGGTAAAATGTCAACGAATATTAAAATGTATCAAATATTGTGATGCATACATCATATTGCAACTGTGTCTCTTAATATCTTCATAACAAAATATTATTTATCTTTTAGAGCCCTCAACATCGGCAGACAATGTTGGCCTCCGAGGGTCCCAGACTGCTTCCCCTCCCTTACAATGTAAATGTTTTTATATAACCTGTAAATAACACACCACTACATGTTTCAATTTTGAAAAAAAACAACACATGAACATGCTAGTGACATTAGCTATCATCATGAGAAATGTCTAAGCTTTGCTTCTTTTTTTTTGTTTTACACGGCATCCAGGATGCCACCCTTGCCCAGCTCCTCCTCCCTTTACACTGGACCCACAACATCTACTGGTACTTAATGTTTATTCATTGTATGCCAACTCATCATGATCAGGAAATGTACTTACATATATTCTTCTGTGAGTAGGTCACACTGCCATGGAGACAGAAGAGGATCAGACAGATTGGTGGTGTGGCCAATGCTGGAGATCTGACCCTCCAGAGCACTGGGAGGGTTTTTTGTCGTGGGTCCAGTGTGATACCTGCGACAGGTGGTATCACACCATCTGTGTGGACTGGGAGGAGGAGCTGGATGAAAACTTAGATTTTTGTTTTGTTTTTGTGTAGAGGGATAGTTTATTTATTCATTTTATTTATATGTATTTGTTTAATTCTGTTTATTTATATATTTTTTTATTTCCAGAGTATTTTTTTAAATAAATAAATATCTTACGAATTTATTTTGTTTAATTTTTCTTGATTGCATCGACTGCAAAATACTATTTCATGCATTAAAATTTAAGTTAGTAGTTATGCTCAAAATTTTACTCTGTGCTTTGTATACTATGGGTAATTGCTATATATACATATACTTTGCCCATTAAGTGCATCAGAAAATATTTTGCAAATGATTTGTTTCAAATGATTGAAATGAGAGGAGAATTCAACAATAACATCCAGTAGGTGGTGGTGTACTCTCCAAATGCAAATTAAGCTGCTTTTACTGCATGATCTGGAGTTGTTGAAGCACAGTATTCTATTTTGAAGGAAGGAAGTTATGTGCCGGGTGTTTCTATATTATTGCTGTGAGTTTGGCAGACACGAAAACAACATAACGCCATAAAACCAACTGTGCTCAATGTTTATACGAGTGTCCGGTTATGGACCATAGTAGCACACGGCTAAAATAGCGGCGTTAGTGCTTTTTAATCAACTCTGATGAACACAGGGCAAAAGGAAATAATTAAAAAGTTATATTGCTGGAAAGGTGAGAAGTTAGACTTAGACTTTACTTTTAAAGTAACTGTTTTTACTGTAAACATTTCATTACCATTTTTATTAGTATAAAAAGGAAAATTTTCATAGAATGTTAGCATGCTAGTGTCCGGTTGTGGACACAGTTATGTCACACCAATAAGCAGAAGGCCACTGTTCTAGAACAAGAAGGTTTACCGCCAAAGTCTAGATTCAAACATCTGTGGAATCCCATTTCATGGTAAGAAACTTTGTGTTGGGATTCATTTCCTGTATGTGGGATGAGATGCTGGAAGTGAATTTTACTAGAAAATCCATCATGTTCTGTATAAGGACCAAGTTTCAACTCCTTATCCTTAAGCCTATAGGGTGTCTGGGCAAATGACACATGAAGTCAGGTTGTCTTGTAAAGGAGATTTAATTAAATTATCACAATTTCTTTTTTCTTTTCTTTCTTTTAGAATATTGTGCATATTTCAAGTTGTCAAAAATTGTTTACTCTATCCAAAAAGCAATTGGTGATATTGTACAGCAGACAAAGTTAGACTCCCAGTTTTGAAATCAGATTTTTGGCCAGTGGGAAATGCTTTCAGTTGTTGGGTCTTTTCTCAAATGGAATTTTAAGGAAATTGAATCTATGCCTGTCGTAAATAATAAATAATAAACTGACTTGACTTAACTTTATCCTCTCCTACTTTAACTTACATGCAAGTCTAAATACAATCAGTTAATGAATCCCAAAAATCCCACTAAGGAAATTAAAAAGCTGTCTAAATAAAAAAATAAAACAGTATTTCGTGATGGAGAGCTTTCTCACAGAGTAAATTTGTCTTTTTGAACACTCTTGGATCACATTTAGTGTCTAGGATGTACACAATCTTGAAAAACCTGACACACCGGTGCTCTGGTTTCTCTTCAATGCAGAATAATCACTGAAATGACCTCTACAATGAAATTATTTTAAAGTAAAAAGTCAAACACCAATGTTGCAATGCATCCACTTTGATTACCTGTGTTTTAAACTTTCTTAATTGTAATAAAACAAACAAAGAACTTGCGTCTAAAATGACTGTTTAAAAACAGGCATTCGGTGTGCTACTTAAAGGTCATATTTTAGTTACATTTTCATTGCAGTAAAATTTGATATGAGGATATGTGCTGTCACTGTTTCTGGGCTCTAATTTATCAATGCTGCCTGTAAGAGCGTTTAAGTTTTCATGAAATTTGATTTGTGTTTTTTTTCAGATTATGATTTTGGTACGGTAAGTCTGAGTGCAAGTTAAAAAAAATATTCCAGCAGTTCAATATTGCACTTCCACAAGCTCAGAGTCAACAAGCTCAGATTAAAAGAGTTTTAAAAGGGTTGGTACCATAACTTTTTTTATTAAATAATCAGTACTCATTGATTTTTGCTTTTACTAGGACTTAGACTCAAGTTTTCCTTTTTTAAACTTCTGAAACCATTCTAAAACAACTTTCAACCCTAATACTACCTCTGGAACCATTAAGCATCCAGAAGGTGCTGCTGGGTTTACATTAAAGTTAGTTTCAAGTACACAGATGCTGAAAGGATCTCCTTTCCAACATTCATATGTGACAATTAGGGATGAGAGCAAATTGTCAGAATTCAGGTTAAAGCAGTATTTACTACTTTTTTTGTCCTACTGTTGTTTATCCAGATCATACTCTTTTTCAAATGTGTGACAAAAATTCACGGGGTAATGGATTTAGCTATTATTTGTTATCACTCATCACAATGGCCTCTGTCAAAATAATAAAGAAAAGCAAGTGTGCGCTTGTATTTTGCGTGACACACACACACACACACACACACACACACACGTGCACCTGCACACTCTCACACTTTCACACTCACACACCACTAAAAAGCGTTATTTTTCTATTTTTTTTAAAAGAGTGCTCTCAATGAGACTCATGTAATAAAAAAAGGAAAACAACTTGGATAAGATCCTAAGCACCTCACAGCTACAGGCTAAGATTCTCTGCAGGAACAAAGCCTTTGACCTTGCAACCCTGTCTGAAGGAAGAGGGTCAAAGGCTTGTGAGTCTCTGCCAGCTTCCTGGCCTCCATTGTTGCAATTTATGAAAAACCTTTTGTAATAAAATATTTGAAAAAAGCCTCTATTTTGTTCAGGACCACCTTGAGCACATTTGCAAATTGCAGTATTTTGACATTAGAGAGACTATGATTCATATGATTTGTCTTAAAAAAACTTATTTTGTAACATGTAAATTAAACTGCAAACATGTCCCATGTAATATTATTCTTGACTTTTTCAATTAGATCAGTCATGATCTTGCAACTAAAACACGTCACCATTGTAGCTTTTTAAATCATTGCTAATAACTAAGATCTTTTGTTCAGTTGTGACATGTATGAATACATAATTTTAAGATTATTTATCTAATAAGAAGAGAATACATAATAGTAATTGCCTTCTAAGCCCCAAAATTGTAATACACTGTAGTGAAACATGCCTGTAGCTCTTTATTAATTTGTAATAGTCCTAATTACATATGTTTTTTAAGTTCTAATTTATGATAAACTCATTAGGGTTTAATTTGTATTCCCGCTTACTGCGCATTTGTTTCCTAGCAGAAATGGACTCTCATCCCCATTAGTCTTTGATTGCAGTCAGCAATACATTAGGAGACATTAGAAATAAGTTACAACATAACAAGAGATAGCTGCTGAAATGCATCCAAAACAAATAACATCAAGATGAGCTGCATAGGCAGAAATAACTACAGAGACACTTAGGAGCATTCATAATGCAGTGCTGTAAATCTAACTTAGTCCAAGTCCAAATGGGTGCATTGTTACAGTAAATGTTTATGTGGGTCTTAAAGTGTCCTGTTAAGACCACTCACAATCAATAAAATCCATATGGCATGCCTTGTAAAAGACAAATTCTGGCACCTTACGGCTTGGCAAGAAGCACCAGAGTTAATACCCATAATTGACCCATTGCTAAAATCAAAGGTGGAAAAAAAGTAGTGTGCACTATAAGGAACCAACTTTTTAAGCTGTAGAGATAGCAGCTTTTACCTTAGTTAAATAGTGGCCATGCAGACCTTTTGCTAAAGATGATGTCTTATAAGAACTAGGGAGTTTTTAAAAAGCACATTTTTGGTCAATCATGTCCTTTTTTGGGGGGGGGGGGACTTTTTCTACACTACCTCCTTGAGGGATTAAAATATAAGCTATGTGGTCATTTGTGCCAAATTGAATTTCTTCAGTGAAATCTGTTTATTTACAGCCTGTAAAGTGTCTGTAGCTAATAGATTTTTAAATAGATAGATTTTTGTTTTGCTGTAAGCATTTGGCAGCTTTATGTTCTTGTGTTTGCCCTGAAGACAGAGATTATACTGTTCCAGGCCACTGTCTCTGCTTCAAAGAAGAGTTGGAGATTTTTCAGCCCTCTTGAAGGCAAAATGCAATCCAAGCCCTGAGGGTGTTGCATCAAAGAAGCTGTAATATCAAAGCAATATATGTGAACAGCTGCAATGATTTTGCAGGAATTGTCAGTACTCATGATTTGCAGCTTCATTGCCCAGGTACACATCCTCCAGGCATGGCACATGCACACAAGAGCTCAGGGACTTTCTTTTTTCAGAGGGCAGCACATGTGCAAGCTTGCATGTGTGTGTGTGACTAGGAGGTAACACCTTGAAGGTCAAAGTTAGACCTGAATGTTAACAGACATGAAAAAAATGGAAAGAAAGTATTGCAGCCCACAAGTGGTACACAAGCACCTAATCATAACCATAGCCAAATGCAGGGCTCTTAAAGTTGTATAGGGCATGACCCGAAAAGGTACAATCTCTTCTCTGTTCACAACCACAGCTCTGGAGGAAAACAAACTGTGAAAATGAATTTTTTTTTGTATACAACACAATCACCAACAACAGTTCAAAAGCATCATAAGAACCTAAAATACTTTACCACTACCACAATGTGTCCGCATATAATGAACTGTATTTAATCACAGCTGTTTAATGCCTGTTTGTGCAGTTAAAATGTTAACTTTCAGGCTTTTAAGTGAATATCCTTATTGATTCTTTCTTAATCATCTACGTAATGATCATATAAGACCAGTTGTCTTAAAATTATCATGGTGAAACCACTATATTACTCATTTACTTATTCTAATAGAATGTATAAACAAGGACATTGGTTTATGCTATTGCCATCTGGCTAAAAATAAGCTGATCTTGTAAAAAGCACAAATGAACTGCATTTAAAAAACTTAACAATACTAGATAGTTGACAACTAAATATATATCTCACAAACTGGAAGTTAACAAACACATTAAAGTCTGATCTAAAGTCTGATCTAAAGTCTGAATAAATGATAAAAGTGGAGATGAACAACCCGCCCTAAAGGTTGGAATTCTCAACCTTTTCCCAATAAAGTTTAGCCTGTTTGACTTGTAATGCTCTTTGTGCCATAAAAGAGATCACAGTCTTTTTTTCTTGTATTACATTGCTCTAATGCAGCTAACCACCGCCCTCTGTAACACTAAACAAGATGAAATTTTCAAATCAGATGAGATTCAATAAGGGAGCGTCTGCATTCTGTTTTAGAAACATATGTCTGTGTGTAAGGTAGGAAGGTGTGTGAGGGATAAGTCATGCAACAAACAGGCCCAATTTTTCAGCTTTTATTGCATTTCTTTGTTTTTCGGCTGAGAAGTCTGTGGCTTGTTAGAGAAAAAAAACACAAGTCAGAGACAAAAAAATTAAAGCAAAGTTACAACATTACATCAGAGTCTAGCTTGATCTGATTATGTTTTAATCACACATGTTCCTGTTCATGAGAGTGAAATTCCCTAAAACAGGCAAGGTGTGAAACTCAACTTGACATCGAAGCATTAAAGTGACCTAATATCAGCTGATGTTGCTCCTGGCAGGCAGGTAAGGGAGCAACATGCCAGCACTGGTCAGAATAAACAAAGGACATGTAAGGGGGAAAAAAACAGGGGAAAAAGGGAAACAGTGGATTTGTAAAACAGAAATCTAGACAAGCCCAAAAGAAGAAAATGGTAAGCTATTTCCTCTTTGACCCCAATAGTCAGCAGCACACACAGTGACACATTGTTACAAAAGTAGAGGAAAGGAAACAAGATGGGAAAACAGAATTCAGTGAGAGGTAAAATGAACAATGAATAAAGGCTTTAACAACACAGTCATCACCCTGGGATATCCTTGAGCAGGTCAACAGCTGCTGACTAACACCTAAACCTTTTATCATCTAAAGAGTCCCGCACAAAGTGTTGGCCATCAAGCCTTCTCATACGGGTTATACCAACTCCTGTGACAGTTTGAAAAAGAAATTGAAGAGGGAAGACAAATCCGAGAGTCATAAGAAGTTGATTTTACACTTACAAAGTACTGTCATTCAGGGCGTGAAGAAGTTTCTTGATAAAAGGTGTCTAGTACACGGACCTGCCCATGACAGTGCTGAGAGCAACTTTATACGACAAATTATGCCATACATAAGGCAAGTGTAACACAGCATAAAGAAAATTGCAAGGTGTACACCTCCAAGGCCCCCTAGCAGATGTGTGATCCAAAATGTGTAATGCCACTGCAGTTTTGGGGATTTTAGGTCAGGTAACAAAAAAAAAAAAGAAAAATGTTAAAACAAATAAAGAGGAGAATTGGGGGAAAAGAGACAGTATTCTTGACGACTAGATCTTAAAGTAGATCTAAGTATATTCAGTAGGTAGCACTAGACAGCAGTATCTCTTGACTTCAGACTATAATTTATTGTTTATCTATTGTTGATTTGTGGCTTATGTTTTCTTTCTGTTTGTTTGTTTTTTTATGTTCAGCTCTGTCCTTTTGGGACAGTATTACTGTAAACAGTTCCAACAGTTAAAACCACTCTTTTTTGGATAGAAAAGGGAGCCTTGAATTCGATAAAAAAATTCATTCTACAAGCACGAGAGCATGGAAATATTAGCGCGAAGGGCCTCGTATCACCAGTTTTTTCTCTGGGAAGGTAGGGGAAAACTGCTACCTGATTGGTTTGTGAAGTGTACAAGCAGTTCTCTTGTGCAGACCAAAGCATTCAGAAGCTGAAAAGAAGACGCCTCACCGATATGGAAAGTGGAATGTAGCTAACATTAGTTGCCTGACTGAATTTGGTGAGTGATGGTAATGTTATTTAGGAATGTATCACCAGGGAGTATACAGTACTAGCTTTTTCTTGCACTATTTTGATAACTATTGAGTACAATTTATTTTTTTCGCCACTATTACTCTATTAAAGTTGTGCTGTTGTGTATTTCATGAGAGAAGTTGTCAGTCTCATTTCTTATATAGCATAAGGTGGCCATGTATAGATAGATACTTAATTATACATTCATACTGTCTAGTAATTCTGCTTGATTTTTCTCTCAAAATGCATCAGATTGATGCTTTTAAATATGA
>JAQMCX010000029.1:17554794-17566465 GCA_029814765.1 Acanthurus leucopareius
TGTGTGTGTGTGTGTGTGTGTGTGTGTGTGTGTGTGTGTGTGTGTGTGTGTGTGTGTGTGTGTATGTGTGTGTGTGGCGATGAAAAGAAATGGGAAATGGGTAGGTTTAATAGTGCCATGGAACCTCACATACACACACAAACAAACAACCCTAACCCCCAAGCAGATAGATTAGGATGTAGACAGAGGAAGGGATTGCCAGAAAAGAATGGGGGCTGGGTGGAGAGAACTTTTTTCACTACCACTGACATTAGCTTTACTTCAGTTGCCCCAAAACACAAGGCACACATGCACTTTTTCTGTATCACTGAACTATGAATGATGGGGCACTTGCTGCGTCATCATGGCTGTCATGTCAGATATAACATAATGATAACCAGTCTCATCTCCAGTCAGTCTGAATTTTCTTTTTTAGTGTATGGAGTGTTTAGGGGATTTCAGGTTTTAGAGCTGAAGTGTACAGAAGCTGAGAACAGACATTGGTGGTTAGTATCTTTTTTTTTAAATTCTGTTGTCTCGAAATCACAAAACAGTTGTCTTATTATCACGGCAAAACCAGTTTTGTTATCTCATGATAACAGGATAAACTAATGTGTTATCATGAGATAATAAAGTTTGTTTTCCCTGTGATAAAAGGATAAAAAGAATGCCACCAGCTCCAGCATGTAGATAGCTATTGATTGTAAGTAGCTGAAAATGTCACATAACAAAGTATCTCTTAACCAAAACATCAGTCTGTATTATAATCAAGGTCTAACACAGGCAGAAATTGCACTGTCTCTCTGTTGGAGATAACATTCAGATAAGCCTTCATCATTTAAGGAGAAGACTAGCCTGCATGATAACCACAGTACCACATGATAACCAGATAAATTATCCTGTCATTACTGGAAAACAAATTTTATTATCTCATGATAACACATTAATGTATCCTGTTATCATAAGATAATAAGCCCTTATCCCGTGATAAAGAGATGACTATTTCATGATCTTGAAATAAGAATGAAAAAAGATAGCTGAGAGTAACCATGGTCACACTCAGCTTACAGAGAAATGGATTAAAATCTTGATAGCACTTGCTCAGTGGTCTAGTCTCTGAAATTAAATTCCCACAATTTATTTGCAGCAGCACAACATTTTTGCAATATTATGTAGACTGTTGTAGCAGCATTTTTGATCTTTTATGGCTATGTTTTGGCTTCTACAACACCTGGGCAAGATTTTTTTAAGATTGTGGTTTGATAAAAAAAACAAATTTTTTAAATCACCTCAAACATGAGACAGGACAAGCTTTCTTTATGAACATTCATGGTAACTAGACATCTAGGAAAATCCTTGACTGTTCTGAATGATGAGCTGATGACCAGCTGTCCAGGAATTCCAAATCCTGCCCTTTTGGTCCATAAAGTTAGAAATTTGACCATTTGACCAAAAATGCTTTACTGTCTCCTGTTATCTCCCCTTCATAATGTGACCTTTTACTGTTTATATTTGTCAACTAGTCTAGTGGAGCTACTTGTTCCTATCAGGGCAGTTTATCATGCAGCAGTAAAAAAACAATAAACAAACTGGATGAAGACAGACATAGGGCAAAATCAAAATGACAGGTAAATGTAAAAAACACCATACAATAATGAGTTTGCACGTGTAGTGAATAGATAAAACATGAAGGGTAAAGGTAAAATCTGAGATCTTTCAGAACAGATCAGACGACTGTTGTTGAATAAAAAATTGGATATATCTTCTGTGGGTAGTCAACTACAGAATTACTTCTTGGAAGTATTCAGTGACTACTAAAATGCAGTAGTTGTGAATGTTGTAGGGTTTTTTATTTCTTATTTTTTTAGCTATGTAGAGAAGTTCCAGAAAAATATTGCAAAGGGGACATAAAGAATGTTAAATCAAACATGACATTGAAGTGAGCATGAAAGCTAGCAATGTTCCAGATTCTGGTGAACATCCAGCTATATAATAATAATAAAGAAACATTACTCCTAGTACTGAAATGAGGGGAAAGGAATATGCCCTTACATTAGGATGGAAGTTACAGTCACAGTTATGTGTGGTTACATGTACACTTTTTGTTATTTTGTCTTTTTGTCATTTTACATGTGACAGAACCTAAGTTAACAAATGACACCACAAATGTACATCAAGATAGCGCACATTAAGATATTTTGCTAAGTTAACATTTTGGCCTGAGGGTAGCATCAGAGAAACCTTAACAGTAGGTTTGGGATTATAATTACTAAGTTACTAATACCTGGTCAGTATAGATATTGTCTATCCACTCATATGTAAATATGGCACCACGCGGTTGGCAGCCTACTGAGCTTTTCCCCCCTTTTAAGTTATTTTATTCACTTCTATTTTTCTTACTTATCGTGGGTTTTTGTTAATTATTACCTGTGCACTATGGAGACTAAGGCTGCTGTGTTTTTGGTGGCCTTTCTCATGCTTTTTGCACTGTTTCCGACCGTGTCTGGGGACCCCGGATGCAGCCATGGTTCTATTGTTTACAGTAGGTATCAACTGTTAGCGCTGCGTAACACCACGATGCTGCCCGAGAGACCTGATGTCCCCCGCGAGGTGAGGAGGAGAAGGAGCCGGGGCAACTGTGCCAGAGCAGAGCGCAGTTCCAGGAGAAGATGACATAGACCCGTCCTCCCGGAAACGTAAGATCTCTCCCAAATAAGATGGACGAGTTAGCGACGCACTAGTGTGAATAGAGCAGCATCATGGTGTTCACGGAGACACGGAGAAAGACAGAGTAACTCTGACAACTGATACAACAGCTTCCATGTGATTTCATAACAACTGTCAAAATTAGTTTAATACAACTCTTCATTTTGGTATTATTCAAATCCTTATCAATTAGTTTGAGTTTTTCTATATCATTCTTACCATCAAAGACCAAAACCGTTTATGTGTCAGTTTTCCTGACAATATTTTTATCAACCTTGCGTTATATCTGGCTCTCTGTCTCCAAGTCCTTTGAGTCCCATTGAAGACAATCTTTCAAAAATGCCCAAAAGTAAAATTTATTTTACAAACTTTTTTGAAACAGCAGGAAAAATGTTTTGATTTAGACTTTTTTCAGCCATTAATTTCTAAATAATGCACCTACTAATGAATCCAACTTCAGGTTTAGTCCTGCTTTGAGCATGAACATTTTCCATTTCCAGTTATATGTTATAACCTGTCATCTGTCATTGAGGTCTTGTAGAGCATGAACAAAATTGACTAAGCAATTCTGCAACAAGACCATTCATCCTAAATGTTTCCCTCTGGTAGGACCTGTCCTGATCTCTTTCATATCTTAAAACTAATATGTAGAGAATGCTCTGCATCGCTGCCTACAAAGTGGTAACTATGGACCAAGAGATTGGCCCCAAAATTGGTGCAGCAGGAGTGGTCTTGCTTTAACACACCATTCTGATGAAAAAAAATTGCAGCCAGAAGGCAAAGCTCTTGATCTACCAGTCGGTCTTTGTTCCTACCCTCACAAATGGTTATGAAGGATGGGTCATGACCGAAAGAACAAGACCCAAATGGGTTTCCTTAAGAGAGTGGTGGGTGTCTCTCTTAAGGAGAGACGGCTGTCAACTTCCTAGGGAGGTGTTCCATGTACATCAAGCTGGGAAGAGGCCATGGAGTAGATCCACGTACAGGTGGAGAAAATTATATCTCCTAAATGGACTGAGAATGCTCAGAATCCCCCAGTCAGAGCTTGATGATATGGCCAGGGAAAGGGAAGTTTTGGCCCCTGGAGCCCAGCTGGAGCTGCTGCCTCCATGACCTGACCTCGGATAAGTGGTTGACGATGGATGGATAGATTGGTTGATTGATGAGAGGATGGATTGATTTATAGAAGGATATATAATCTCTCAGTTTTTTGTCCACTTACATTAGTTTATTTTGTTAAAGCTTCTTTTTAGTTTATTCTCTCTGTCATGTTGGTGTTTTTTTGGTCGTAATTTATGATTTATGATCAGTATTGGGTCCAAAACTGTTTATTTTGTATATTGATGATTTATGCTGGGTGTCTCGGACGCTTAAATTTGTTTTATTTGCGGATGACATGAATATCTTTTGTTCCAGGGGAAATTTGCAGCAGCTTTTGGAGGTGGTCACAACAGAAATTAAAAAACTAAAATGGTGGTTTGACATAAAAAAAAATGTCCTTGTAAATCTGAATAAAACTAAATTCATGTTATTGGGAACCTGTAAAATACCTGCAGACACACAAGCACAAATTAGGATCAATAACATTAACATTGAAAGAGCATTTGAAACTAAATTTCTGGCCATGACACTAGACCACAAAATCTGCTGGAAACCTCAAATAAGTCATGTGAAAGCAAAACTGGCAAAGAGTGTAGCAGTTCTGGGGAAAACAAGACACATACTGGACAAAAAAAACACTGCACATTCTGTATTCTTCACTTGTATCACCATACCTGAGTTATTGTGTGGAAGTCTGGGGTAACAATTACAAAAGCAACTTACAACCATTATAAATACTACAAAAGGGAGCAATCAGGATAACAAATAATGTGGGATATAGGGAGCACATGAACACACTGTTTTTAAAGTCACATGCACTGAAATTAAGCGATATAGTCAAATTTTAAACTGCAGTAGTTATGTTTAAAGCAAGAAACAATTCACTTCTTGGTAATATTCAAAAAATGCTCTGTGACAGGGAAGGGGGTTATAATTTAGGAGGAGATCTTAATTTTTAAAGACACTGTGTTTGTACAACTAAAAAGAGTATGTGTACGTCAGTCTGTGGGGTGGATCTGTGGAATGGGTTAGGTGATGGGTTGAAACAAAGCACAAACTTAAATCAATTTAAAAAATGTTACAAAAAAGAGATCTTTGGGAGGTATATGGAAGAAGACAAGTTGTCTTAAATACTGGGGTTGTAAATAAATTTGAGATAGGGGTGTGTATACTTATATTTGGTTGTAATTAAATCTGTCTCAGTTTTCATCTTGATTTATTTAAAGCTGTACTTAGTTTTCATTTTTATTATTTATAGATAAGTGAGAAAGGGGTAGGGATATATAAGTTTTACTTCCACCTACTCCTTTTCAGACACTACTTTATGGTTTTCTTTCTGCTTTTAAATGTATTTCTGTTATGTTCAAAATAAATAAATTCAATTCAATTTAATTCAATTCAATTCAATTCAATTCAATTGCTAGTGTTCCATGTTGGATTCACAAATATTCTTATGTAAACAACCTGAAATCATTGTAAATCATATAAGTAGATCCTGTTGGTAAGAACTAGTGTTTTTCTGAGATTTGATCACAGATGCCCCTAAAGTTGCCCATAGGCAACTTGTACCATTCCATTTGTTACCAAGAACTGTTACCAAGAATAAAATACGATTTTTTGTCTGAGCATTCTAATGGATTTATGATGATTTATCAGCGTCAGTTTAGTAGTATAAGGGGACCCAAAACAATTAGAAAACCTTAACAGTACATCTGTCAAAGACAATTTGTCAGAGCAGCTCTGCAGACATAAAGAGGGAATGCAAATATAAGTAAAGCAGTCTGTGACTTACATGACATGAAATGATAATAAAAGGTTTGTACAGTCACAGAGATATTACTCAGGAAAATATTATAGCTTACACTAGGTTATGTAACACTGTCAAATGCAGCAAAGGATTATCCTAGACAGAAACCTGCATAAAAACTCTGAGGTAGCTGTCATGAGTGAGAGGTAATTCCTCAAAGCTGCTGAGCTGTTCCAAAACACACCAACAAAGTTTAAAAATCTTGTCAGTACATTTTGATGTTAACATGGTGAACATTTGTCAGTTTAATATTTAAACTCCTAAACAATGCTGATTGAGGCATTGTGACTCTTAGCTCTAATTGGTGTTTTTCCACTTGATAAAATAGGTAAAATAGGTAGACTGTACATGACTGATTCAGTAGGTCTATGATACTAAAAAGGAGAAAATTGCTAAATGCACAAGCTGGAAGAATAAATTATTATAAATTTTTGTTTGTATGAGTGTTTTTTCATGACAGCTGTTGCTTTCATTTGTGTTAAGTTATCTGTTAAATCTTTGTCATATATCTTCAATTACAAGGTCCAAATGAAATTAGATGTTTCTATTTGTTATTGGGGGGTGGGAGTGGGGGTGAAAGGTGAAGAACACAATGGACAGGTAAACAGTCCCAGGGACAATATAGAGGGTGTTGCTAACCATTGTAACTACCTTGTCACAGGAAAATTGAATTATATTATCTGGAAATCATTTGAAGACTCAAGTGCTACCCAGAGATAATGATTAAATATATTATCAAAAAACATTTCTACCAAAGAGTCTAAAGTGATTCAAAAGGTTTCTTTCAAGCAGACTGTATTGTACACAAAGATGCAATTTCTTACGCTTCATCAAAACCACATGCACACACCTTGTGTTTACAGGGATATAACATCCTGCCTCTTACAAGTGCAATGTTGTCATGCCTTGTCAAACAATGAATGACAAGTCTTAGAATTCTTTAGCCAGGATGATCTGGGCCAAATGAATTAATAATTCATGCTTAATTAAGTCTTTTTAATATTTCAGGCATAATCAATAAGCAGAGGCATCACTTACCCTCAGCAGAAGAAATCACACTCAACGTCAACATCAAATAAATGAGACAGAGCATCCTGCCCCAGCCCACTATCTTATTCAACTCTCACACACACAAACACACTGCACACTTATTTATACATTGAAAAACACTTAGATGGTTGATAGAGAAGGCCTTGGGTGTAGCCTGACTTTTTATCAGTCAAAGAGCAAGGAGCAAGCATTTGAAGTTACACACCACACACACAAGTTTGTGAGTGACGTTTGACAGTAGGTATGTGGAATAAAGTGAGATGGGGAGGAGGAGTGTACATCTAAGTCCCTGTTGAGTTCAAATCAAAATCTCAACTCACGAAAAATTAATTCACAAGGGTTAGGGTTAGATAAACACAGCAGTCCTGATTTTATTGGGCCAACAACATGCCCACACACACAGTGCTGTGGGGGAAGCATTGGATAAAGTAAAATACGTTTACATAGTCCCTCAAGTGTATCACTGTGTGTGGCAGCTGGATATTATAATTAGCTCATAGTGATAAAGAATGGTCCCACAGTCGCCGCTTCTCTAAGTAAACCACAATCAGTTTGAAATGCCAGCCTTTTCAGCTAATTCAACCACCTCTGTCTGTCAGAGAAGCGCTGCTGATGCTGAGAGGGACATAGGGGGCCACTGGAGCAGGGGAGTGTGCTAGGCCAGCATCAGGCTGGCATGAGTGCACATCCTCCCCAGCCACAGGAATGTATGAGGGGTCAGTGATGGTGGTCAGCAGAGATGAAAAGAGGGAACAAGCACTAAACAACGTAATCCAATACCAAAGGAACTGAGGCACAGTTCAGTCAGGTCAGAGACCATCTTACTCTCTGAAGCACATGTGCAGATTTTTTTATACACTTAACCACAATCAGTATCAAGGCTGTATTGAACTTAAGACAATGAAACAGCATACCAACTGGGGACTGTATTGTTGACCAAAAAAGGGATTCAAATATTGCCACCGACCCAAATAGGGTCCAGCCCACATAAGTTCTCTCAAAACTCTTCTCTCTCTAAGTCTCAAACTTCCTAATTTCTATTTCACCAAGTATCAAAAATTAGCAGAAGCTGCCAGTCTTCACATAAATGGGCTCATTTGTTTGTGCTAATTGTATTATTGTAAATGACTAAGTGTGTAGGTGACTTATTGACGGCAAAATGCTGGCACCTCTAGCTGTTAGTATCAACTTAGCAACTAACATTTTATACTTTTCATGTTTAAATGGATTTAAAACCCCGGTCAGGGCTGACCTTTTTATGTAGCAGACACAGTGAGGGGAGAGTGCAGCAAACATGCCAATGTTTTTTTATTGGTCAAAATTAATAATAATCAAATAATAAATTAATAAATAATAACCACTAAGTGGGATGTTGAGGAGAAGTCTGCTGTAGTGACTGTGGAGGAGGAATCTTTACCAGTAGGTGATATTTTACGTACTGCGTTTTTGAATGCAGTTTGTGTGGATAAAAGGGAATATGTGTCTGGGACACATCTGCAATTAGGCGCCTCACTAGATTTATTTGAAAATTCAGCTCACACTGACACATCCACTGATACTCTCCCTAAAATATCCTCGTGTCTTAAGGAGGATGATACTTTTAATGACCCAATAACAAGCAGCCATTTTTCCAAAATCCATCAGGGCTACCAGATTTGGGTAAGCTTTGCGGGCTCTGTTTAGAAAATAAGTAAGGTAGCAGATAGAGAACAGGACTTTCAGAGGTCCAGTTCACCAATACACAGAGGGCCTGAGGAAAGCACCAGGTTTATTTCAGATATTGGGGAGTAGTTGATGATTATCTGGGTGAAATTTTAAAGTCTAGATTCGACGAATTTGAAAAATCTATAAATTTCAAAATTGTCAAAATAATTAGATACAATGAAGAATTGGAAACGCACTTGGTGAAAAAACTATCAGAAGCCCAGCAATGTAACCAGATTTTATCAAAAATAGTTCAGGCCCAATGTAAATCTGCTGGTCTACATAGAAATCTCCAGATAGCTAACACACGTCAAACACAGAAATATATAACTGATTTAAACAGGTTGCAAGAAGTTACAGTCACCTTTTTAACTTGACTTATTGGCACATCGACGGGGCATAAATAGTGTCCGTCTAGGCATTAATTACTGTGTGTGTGTAGTAGTGCCTAGTTTTTGTTAGTTACTGCCATGTGCCCCCCAAGAAACATATTTAAACTTAGTGATGGGTCTGGCTGCGAGGTTGATGACAATGAGTTCCCTGATACTGTTGAAGGCTGGTATGCTCTTAGTGATCAAAATGCCAGAGAGAATCATTTACTGCACAGGTCCAATATAAAGTATACCTATAACCATGAAGAATTGGTCAAGAAAACAGTAAATGAGGCTCAGTTTATTGAATAAAAAATTGACGCGTATGTTAAAGAAAAGACGTGTTTGCTGCGCTGGCGTTACTCCTGACACTATGGTGTCTGCTGTAGATGACAATGTGGTGTTTTGTAATCAAAATGTGACAGTTGAATGCTGTAATTCAGGTGTTGTTCCTGTCGCCACTGAGTCTGCTGCTGATGGCAATGGTCAAACTACTGCAACAGAGGACTGTGGCTGATCTTCAGCTGGGGTTTATGATGATATCAGTAGCGTGAATGCTGAAATTGTATCAGTCGGATGTCCTGAGGGTGACAGCAGTGTGGGGGTAGTATAGTTCTGGGCTGGACATTCTCTAATCACTTTAGATTCAACCTCTAATGATGGTGGCAACAGGGTGGGGGGAGTAACTGCTGGAGGGTCATCCTTTAGTAAAAACGACAATAGCACTGGTGTTGGGCTACATACAGGGCTATACAGGGTTGTGGATTCTGTACCTGACCATAATTCTGTCTTTGATGAGGGGAGAGAGAAGCCCAATACAGGTCAGAGAAATTCCTGCTTTTAATGCTGCTGAACTTTTAATGCTCAGGATTTTAGAGACATTGATCTCAGTAACCTGAGGGAGGTGCCTAATAGAGTTAGAGAAAGGCTGTCCAGTCTGATTGAGCAGGCACTAGAAAGTTCACCACCTTGTAATGTTTCAAATGTCGTATTGAGAGGTCCATCCCCAGCCAGCAATGTGCAAGCTGTTTTGAAAGCCAGTGATGAATACAACGTGGATTTGTTATTGGAGGAAATTTCACAAGTTTTACAGAGTAATGACACCTATGACAGATGATGAATTGAGTTCATTGTTACTGCTCCACCAAGTCAAAGAGGTGGCAGTGCTCATCTTAAATTGGGTCACGTTTCCTATGATGAGATTTTATCCAAAAGGACGAAATTCAGCGATTACACATTCATAGCACATAATACATCTGGTTTTGATAATTATATACCACTGGAATACTTTCTAAAACAGGGAATCACTCGATCGTTGACAATGAGGGGTAGCAGGGTAATTCTTATGTATGACAAAGTATTCCGACAGCAATGGATTGACTCTTTCAGTCACTTCAGTTTTTTGTTTCTACTAGGGCTGCATGATATGGCCTAAAACCAATATCTCAATATTTTTAGGCTATATCACGATACACGATATATATCTCGATTTTTTGATTTCTCCTGTAAATCACTATATAAATTGTAAATTCAACCCTTTGATGCATAAAATGACATCAGTATGATGATTGAAGTAGACCTTTCTATTGGAGTTTTTTAAATTTGCATGCAAAAAGGGGAAAATCACAATCAAATTAACTTTAGCAAACTGTCTCCATCTTCAATTAACGCCCCTTACACATAACTCCCTGAGGCTCTTCACTTTTTTTTGCTCTCTCGATGCTCTCTTGCCTCCTCACCTGATACAAAAATACGCATGCGCGGAGGGGAGTTTTATGGATGGGCGGGGGAGTGTGCTGCATGCTGTGAGAGGAGCACTAGGAGAGTGAAAGAAGCAAAACTCAAAGAGAATTACATGCCGACAGCTTAAAACATTTACGTGACAATTGGTACTCGATGGTCGTGATATAGTCATTTCATACATCTCACGTAGAGCAAGCACGTGGTCCATCAAGTGTATTCGATATATCGCCCACCCCTACTTTGAACCATAAAAAACACAGAACCTGATTGTGACTGATCAGTAAAGCATGTGGGGTCTTTGCTCAAACAGAGACTGAGAGCATGAATGCCACAGAAACTTGCGCACACACAGAATATATATGTGCCTCATAAACCATGTTATTTTTCCCCGCAGCAAATTTAAAAGACCCAGATACATGTACACACCTTTTAGTTGAGCATAAGAATCTTAATATAGAGTCATACTAGAGAGCCAGACGGCATTTACACATTAAAAAACAATACTGTCCACTTTTCAGTGTAAGGACATTTTCTGCATTTAGCAATTTTTTTTCCTGCTTCTGTTAACAAGCATCAGGTTAAGTAAAGACATACACTTCTGTCATCACAACTATCTGACAACCAAATGTTAAAGAGGTGCTAAAAGAAACTTTTTTTTTGCAGGACCTTATATTCTGAAACACTGCAGTCTATTAAAGCTGTAGCTAAGCAAACAGCATCACTTACAACCTCACACACTTAAAACATAGGGAGATTGAAATAAATACACAGAAATATTACCAATTAGCTCATATTTAATTAGAGACTTCTCTAGTTCTGTCAATGCTCAGTTATACCAGCACTTTGTTCGAGTCTCACTTAGGGGACAACAATTCATCGTCAGCCCTTCTCTTTAATTAAACTCTACAAACGGCCTCCTCTTTTTAATGTGTGTATGTGTGCGTATGTGTTTGTGTGCTCAGTGCTGAGAAAAGATGATGACATCATCACATCAGGCAAGTCAGCTGTCTTTTTTGCGACCGTGGGCAAGAAAAAACAACTACAGCTGACTAAATAGAGACAGAGGAGGACAGAGAGCTGGTAGTGTCTGCAGGAGTCTTCTATCTGTTGAATCGCTGGTGTAATCACTGTCTCCAAGTGCTTGCTCATGTGGGAATTGCTTTCAATTGTTGGGTTCCTATAAATCTAAAATATAAATGTATTTATAGAG
>JAQMCX010000029.1:17566565-17581119 GCA_029814765.1 Acanthurus leucopareius
AAAAGCAAACCATCATTGGAGAGGGCTGCACACATCGTAATATTTGCGCCTCTCTGGCCTGGTACATCAACTGTTGCTCGCTGCCCAATGACATTTCTTCCTCTGCATCTTTTTTTTGCCAGATTGAATCCTGCTTCATCCACATATATAAAATTATGTGGAGTTGGTCTGGCCTCCATCTCCATGACCGTCTAAAATAAAGGAAATCCACAGTTTTGCAGCACATTATGCATAGTTATATATGTCTGCTTGGTTAGTAATTGAACAAACATCTTACCTGAACGTATTGATCACGGAGTTGTTTGACACGTTCATCATTTCTTTCGAAAGGTACTTTGTACAGTTGCTTCATCCTTACTTTATCCTTCTCAAGGACTCTGGCAATTGTTGTAGTGCTGACGGTGTTCACATTGGCAAAGGTTGCATTGTCTCTAAGCACTCTGTCCCGAATTTCCCTCAGCTTTATAGCATTGTTTGATGACCATATCAATGACAGCTGTTTCCTGAACATCCTTGAAAATTCGACCTCTTCCTCCTGTAGGTGGCAACCTATGCATCCTACATACAGTACAGTAATATGAAACAAAAAATACTGTAATCAATAGATTTCCCAAAATTCCTGCTGATGTAAAAACAGACTACTTTTTTTGTAAAATCTGGTACAATACAGTAATTGTAGGATGCATGTCTTACCTGTTGTTTTGCTGGAAAATTCTCATAATTGATGCAACTGTCGAACACTGCAAGTTTGGCGGCACCCTTGAACCAGCCTCTCTAAAAGAGAGTCCATGATTTACCACATGTTCAATCACTGTGGCCCCAATTTCATCAGAGACCACAGCTCTTGGTCTTCCTCTCCTTCCTCCTCTCCCTCTCCTGGCCACTCTTCTCTCTCTACCAACCTGAACCGGTGCTCTTTGATCCATATTTCCATGAAAAACAATCAGAAGCCACTCCTTTTATATGGTTTCTGATGAGGCCAAACACAGATCACCTGAATCAGTTTTCAGCTGACAACTACACTCAGCTGTGTTTGGAATAACATAATCTTTTTATTTATTTTTATTGTCAATATTTTGATATGATTTCAAGATTTCAATGTGGCTGCAGAAATTCCCCATGTTTTTTCCCCCCATCATTCTGTTTTGATTGTGTTTTTAACTGTTTTGAACAAAGTGTGTTAGCATTTGAAAAATGTGCTGTAAAAGTACAGTGTTTTGCAGGTGGTGAACTAGTAACTGAGAAAAGAGTTCATGAATTTTGGTGACTGTGATCACTGAATGCATTTTGTGTGACAGCAATGGAAAGTGATTCACAGTTCGGTCCACATGGACTTCTGTTTTGCAGACTGTGTTAAGAGTTTTGAACATGTGACTTAAGTTTCGATTAATGCGTGTTAGCAATAAAAAAAAACTGTATGGTAGTTACTACTTATTTTGTTTTTGTGTTGTTTTTGTAAACAATTTATTTAAGCCTACAATTGAAGGAAAAAGGGAGGATAAAAAATGCAAAGCTAATACAGTCACAAAGAGGGGAGGTAACATTTATTTTGGGCATTGCATGTGCTTCAAAACACATTAGTACTGAGCAAACTGCTCATGGGCATTTCTTTTCTGATTGCTGAACTGAAAGCTCTATTAAATAGTAATTTCACTCTGCGGATGTGAAAATAAATAGTCAAATCCAGCTACTGTTAAGGCTAACAAAACTGCTTTCCCTGAGTAAAGTGACAGTATAACATATTATCAGTTTCTGTCTTCATCTACCCACTTCAGTGGTGCAGCACAAAGCCATGAGAGCTCTCTAAGGGGGACTGATGCTGAATGGTAAAATTGTAAAACAGCTTGAAAAGGAACACAACAAATAAGGTTCGCCTCTCTTGCCGATATCAAACCTTGACATTGTGCAGGATTCAAAAATTTTCAGTAAAGTGTGCATGTGCATGTGTGTTAGTATGTGTGTGTGGGCGTGTGTGTGTGTGTGTGTGTGTATCAATAGTAAAAGACAAGGGGCAGAGGATTATTTTCACCAACATATGGGTCACATTGTGAATGGCAAAAAGCAAAGATGGCCTATTAAAACTATTCAGAAAAGCACTTGCAATATTGTGAACTAGGGCAAATAACTCACGTTGCAGTATATTGCATGGTTTATATAAAAATACATTATGTTAATACAAATTCTTATATATTTGGTTATATTTTAAGTTGTTAAAAAGATCAGCACTGGTAACTAGTCAGGTAATCTACAGTGCATGACATCAATTTGTGCTTTATTATTTTTCATATTGATTGCTTAAAATAGTTGTACGAAGTGGCTGTCAGAATTATGTTTTTTATGTCTATTTGTTTTTGTATCTATTATATTAGAAAAAGACAGTCTGTCCTCTTTTAACTCTGGATTAATCAGCATTGTGTCCAATATTGCCATTCTGATAAGGCAGAAAGTATAGCCATGACCTTCTGAGGTTTGTTAAGGAGTTTGTGAGGACACACTTATAACAAGCAAATTTGGAAAGGCAAGAGTTGTGTCCCAACTGAGGGGCCACATCCTTTAAAGTATCCTTCGTATATCAGGAGAGCCAGAACCAAGCATTTTAAATAAGAAGGTCTAGTCTACGGAGGATTTTCTGCTGTGTGACAACTGTTTCTGCCTCCAAGCACTGCCCACATTTCCAAAGAACCTGAACTTCTAAAGTTGAAAAGTAAAGTATTTAAAAGCTGTCCGGGCTGGTTAGGGCAATGTTAATTTGAGCTGAAATTTGAGCTTTCACTGATTTTTAATTTCATTCATGGGTTGTATCTGAGAAAGGTGAAAGCCACTATTAGCCTACATTCTCTTCAGAAAACAAATTCCAACCGGGTCACAATGCATTTTGCAGTAGGCTGGGCAGCGAAGGATCCACAAGTTGGATCCTTCACAAAGGGGGATTTGTCAGCTGCATTTGTTGGCCACATTAAAGGAGTCCTTAAAATGGGACAGCCTTTGTTGCACTGCTGTGACACAATCTGTCTACAAATACACCGTCCGGAGGATGTGCCCTCTCAATTGGGACACATCCGAGGAAAAACAATAATACTTCACCTTTTTTTTGTTATCATTAAGCTCTTTTTATTAATTGACCCTGAGGACAGAGATAACATCAAAATATCAAGGAAAATGACAAATGTTACATTTCAAGCCTGTAAACAAAATGTACTCTTAACCATTTTTTTGATTGTTAGATTTAAGGTGAACTGAGGATACTCTTGTACTTTTTTCTTCATTAACATGTTTGTCTGCAGTCTTCACAATGACAGTGATGGCTTCAGTTTTGTGCTATCCTTATGTAATGCTGGCCAAGAAGTCCCATGTTGAAAAACAAACAAACAGAATTTTAGAGAACATTCACTCCCTGTGGCTCTTACAATGACATTAAAATAAAACATGCACTAATACGTCAGCCTGCTATCTGTCTACTGTTTTCCTCTCTTGCCTGGATCCTGCCTACCATTACATCAGCACCTTATGTAAGAGCTGCAATCAAACATCTGTGTGTGGGACAGCAGGAGGGCATCAGTAGATCTTAGCATCAGCAGAAGCAATGCTAAGTGAAACTGTCACAAGCTCTGTTTTTACCCACAAGCTCCTGCACTCTTGACGGCACAACAGGCAACCAATTAGGGTTAGACAAGCCAGCGGAAATATTGAAATAAATAAACTGAAAGATCATTTGTGCCCTGGGGCTTATGTCGCTTGCATGGTGAAAGATTAATGCTGCCCCTCTGAAAAACTAAGGGCTCTAAAGGGACAGTGGAAATGTCTTTTTTCTCTTTTGAAGCACTGGTAAAATAAAAAAAGGGCCTGGAGATGCCTCAAGGCCAGAGGTGCACAGAGAAGAACAAAAAGAGAGAGGGAAGAAGCAAGAGGAGGGAAGGCAAACATATTGTATTTACAGTGGCACAACTTCTTTCACTCTACAAACACACACCCACAAATACCATGCTCTAAATCACACAAATTTGTGTCACTGTATGTGTGAAGCCTGCCCCTCATTAAAATCTCTAACATTTATCCCTAATCCCAAATCAGGAGGCTTCAAAATCTGCCACATAATCTTTAATGCATATTTAATTGCATATTACTTTGGTCCTACGATGAGGTACTATCAATGAAACTACATTTCCTGCTGTTGTTTCACATTTTATTTTTTCGAGGAAGTGGAAAATTATTTTCCTTTTAATTCTTATTTTCTCATGTATTTCTCCCACATGACCTTCATCACAACTATATAACCAACATGAGCCAGCTACCAATGAAATACTGGTGTCTCATTTCTTTACTTATGTATGATATGTATTCACCATCATTAACTTGTCCTAACCCTGCCCTACTAAAACACTTAACAGCCAACAATTAAAATGACTAAGTAAGGGATTTGATTGGATGGTTTCTGGGTTAAGTATTTCTGAAAATGTCTTTGGCAAAAGACAAATCCTAAAAAAATAAAAGAAGAATTTCTCTAGAAATGTAATAACCTTGCCATTTTCCAGTACAGAAAATGTCAGGCTTTGTGTGTGAAAACCCTGCATGAACAATTTAAGGTTAGCTACAGTCACCATATTAGAGAGACTGGTTCACACAGAGACAGATGTACAGACACACACCTGAGTAGGCCCAGTATGTCTCCTCGGTGGCTGCTCTTCGGTGTCGTGTCCCACTGTCCATGACTCCGCAAAGGCCTTGGATAGGGGCTTGGGACTCAGCTTGGCTTCCTGTCAGCGCTGTGGGGGAGGAGAACATAGGGACAGGTGGGTTAGCATTAACAGCAGCAGAGCTTCTGCAGCGCTCTTCTACCCTGCCTGGATACCTGCTGGGCAGGATGACAGCCAACTGTGTCCTTAACTGCCTTACCACACAGGCTGCCTTATAATGACATTAACAGTAGGAACAAAGGTCAACAACAAAGAATAACTATGCTGTGGAACTTATCAGTCTCGAAAAAAACCAAGCTACCACACATACCATCAAGGACAACCTGAGTCATCAGCACTAGATCAAAAAAACAGCAACACTAGTTAGGCCAAAAGGTTTTATTTGTAGCATAAAAATACAGTACAGATAAAAACACCTAAGGAAATAAACAGATTTAACAGATCTGATAGATACATAGATAGAAAGATTGATTGATTGACTGATTGATAAAAATTGTGACTGATAAAGTACAATGAAATTGGAAAGCAATACTTGCTGGATGATATGGAGTTTTCATCCTGTGTTCATATTGTGAATTGATATGAGTATTCATTTAGCAAGTGTGAGGGGTAAAACATTTTACGTTTTGGCCTTCTGCCCTGTGGTCTCAAGAATGATGCTGAACTATACCTGGGGTTTGAGGGAAACCTGTATTACAAACAAGGCCTCGAGGGGATTCTGCACCGCTTAAGTACAAAAAAGGAACATCCAGGGTTTTAACAGTCTTTAGGTCGATCCTTATTACCGGTATTTAATTTGTGTCTTGGGGTCCCAACAGGCTAATATACTCATGTCTTTGGACAGAGAAATTCAAAACTGTTTTTAAATTTTGTTTATATTTTACAAGATCAACTCATGTAATCTTGTATTTCTGTTTGTGGTTCATTGCATTACTGTTCATATTGTTCATCAGGAGGAACAAACTACCAATTCTGTTTTGAGTGGTTGTCTCCTTTGCCTGTAATCTAGAAGGCAACTGTACTACTGTCTCAAGTCTGAAATCTCACAGGTCTATCTTGAAAAGTACCAGCCGGTTTCGTTTGTGTCTGATCAGAAGGGACCAATCAGTGTCCTTTGAAGAGAAAGAGGTGTTAGCTACGGGCGTAGTTTAGTTTTGACAAAAGTGAGAAGCAGCTGCAAGCTTCTAAACAATAGTAGAGTGAGTGTAGCAATTTTTTTTAGAATTGGATAACATTTCCTCATTAAAGAAAATCAAAAAATGGCAATGGAAGCTTTTCTTGATGGAAAAGATGCTTTCGTTCTCCTTCCAACTGGCTCCAACAAAATTAATAAATGTGACAGAGAGGATGTTCATCCAATCACCTTCCAATTTTTCTGGAAATAACATGCCCCTTCCAAACACTGTCTATGGGCTGTTTTCTAGATGGACATGTAAAAAATTATCCTACTATCCTTTGCTGGGGTACCATTCAGGTTAGGGCCTAACAACCTAGGGTGTAGCTTTACAGAAGTTGGTCATGTCAGAGTCGAAATCCTACCTCATGTCAGCAAATTTGTATAAACCAGAAACAGAATAATTATTTTCAACCCACAGAGACACAAATAACCATATATATAAGCCAGTGAAAACAACACACCAACACAGAGTTATTTTTTTTCAACCACAAGTGTATTCAGTTCAGTTTAGTTCCCATTTATTCCGGTTCAGATCAAAATCAGTTCAATTTCCCCAAAAAACAAGGAAAAGATTTTTAAGTCAAGCAAAAAATAATTCCCCACTGCATTTGTCTTTAAACAAAAATAATAAAGCATACTCAGTTCCAAAATTCAACTCAACAAATCCAGACAAACCCCTCAAGAACTCCTCTTCCCACAATAAACAATCTTTGCCTGTAAACCTCCTGTCAAGCTAGAGTTACCTTTCAGTGTAATCCATCTTCAAGTGAACTGCTGTTGTAGCTGGTTTCTGTGGGGTGAGCAGCATTTAACTTCACTACAAGATGACATACTCACTTCTGCTGTGGGACAAGCGGGTATAGCTCTAAGTAGTCTTTTACTATATGAATTGTAAAGCAAGCAACACTGACACCGTGGGACGTCTCAGCCTTTCCCCTGTTATAGTGAGTCGCCGCTTTCTTAGTTCTTGGGCCATTTGTTTATAATTAAATGGGCATTACAGTACTGATGAGGTGGTTTTTAGGTAGATAAGATGTATGGAAGTGGTATATGTTATAATTTTAGTTTTGTTGACATTTTGTTTACTTTGGATGGTAAACAGACAGATCGTCACATATTCTTTGGGTAACATGAAGCGTAGGGAGACATGACAAGTACAAAGGAAAAATTTTAATTTTAATGAAAAGTATACACAATAAAGCTGAAACTAAGCTTTACCATATTCAGTCCATTTTATATTAAAATATTCCAAAACAAAAACAAAAAAAGAGCTGCTCATGACAAACAATCATATTGAAAGATTTCCAGGGTTCCACTCAACTGTATTAAACATGATAACCTAGCCAGTGCATAGAACAGTCAGATTATAGTAAATGTCTTAAGGTTCAAACCTTTTAAAAACATAAACTCCTGTTTTACACTCAGATATATTAAAGCAAAGCACCCTTTATTAGACTTCAATCTTCATGTATTTCATTTTAAGGTAGACTGTAAAACTGAAGAAAAAAAAACCAAACAAGAATCCCTCTGAAGGATCCAAGTGTGGAACTTTAAATCACTTCTTAGGCTTAGAGACCCTCTTGATCCCCACTACAGAAAAGGCAGAGATGGAACGCTTGGCTTCTTTAAAGTGGAGGACAGGATTTCTGACAGTTTCCCTACTAATGGCTTCACGAGATTTGGCCTTGTAAAGATCTTTCACAGCATGAAATTCATGCTTGAAGGAAATAAATGAAGTTTCTTTATACATACTAAATGCCACCTTTAGGCTTACATTTATACCATCCAAGCCACAATACAAGTCTAGAGTTGTTGTTTTTTTTCTTGTTTTTGAAAGTTTATGACCTTGTTACCATGTCGATATGTTGTTTCCATATACGACAAGTCATATGGCATTATGCACAAACATTTTATCTGACAGTCAAGGTTTAGTACATTGCATGCCTTGGTAACCAATACCATCAACGTGTGGGGTTGGGCTATGGTGAAACAAAGGGTATCAGAGCAGTCAAGGGGAGCAAATTACTTGTACTTTGTTGGCACAGGTTCACCAATTTCAATACGATAGTGGAAATGTTCTGTTTTCAATTGGAAAGCTGAAAAAGAAAAGTGGTGGGCCTTCATGGATTAGCAAAGAATGTAAAAATCCAAATGCAAGCTGTAGCCTCCAGTAACCTTTTTACCCAGAGCACTGCTATAAAAAATTTACACAAGAACAGATAGATCCCCCCACAAACCTGATATCAAAGCATAATGCTGTTCTATCATTTTATCCCGAGGAAGCAGTAAGTAAGAACAAACATGATGATCAGCAATGAATTTTTATTTCTCTCATGTTTTATCTGTTCAATGCAGGGGCAGACTGGGATCACAAAAATTTCCAGGAATTCTCTTTGGTCAGATCACTTTCCATACAAAGTTTTTTTTCAGGGGGTCTAGATCTTTGTAAGTTTTCACATTTAACTATCTCTTGCCTGAGCTGTCTCTATATGGATAAAAGGCAAACCTGAAAATGTCAACCAAGTCCACTCAAAGTCTCAAACATTTTTGCAATACACTGAAAAAGGAGATTTATTGAGAGGCTTCTAACGAAAAGAGGTACGTTTTTGTTTAAATGAAAGCCACAGCCGGCCCACACAGAAAAATCTTTTCCAACCCCCCATCCCCCACCCTCTTGTATAATTCTTTTGGATGTAGCAAGGCTCATGTCAGTGAATGCCAATGGGGGGCAACTCTATGGCTTTTCTATGAATTACATTATTGATTCCCAATACTGCTCAGAACAGAAAATGTAATTATGCACAGACCCCACCCTAACCTCCCTTATCCCCACCAAAAACATTGTCTCCTCTCCTTTCACTCTATCTCTTCTCTTTCTTTACTCAGTGGTTTCCATCAATTTGTCTTCACTTCTGTCTATAGTAACTTGCCTCCCCTCATCATTGCCTTAACCCTAAAAAGACTTGAAGTGCCTTTAAGTCATTTAATCATGTCATTATGGTCATCAGCAGTTAATTACATTTCAAAGTCCTAAAAGTGTTTTTAATTTTAATATTTTTTTGAAAGTAGCACAATTAGTTTCATATAAGTCACCAGAAGAAAATCATTTAGTCACATATAGACCAAGCCAATCAGACATTCAATGCTCAGATGATTTGCTGCTCCTCCATTTCCCCTCAAATCTGTTTGAAATTTTTCATATCCTGATTTTGATCAATAATTTAGGATGTATTCGATTTTCAAGAACCAGCAGCATGTTTTTAAACTCTTTAAGTGGGCTGAGAAAGACTGGTGAGAGACTGTCAATAGTCAACATGGCAGCATACCTTAAATGGACAGCTGGATCCTCATGCTATTTCTAGGCTAGCTCCTTTCTTGAGCTATTAAATAAATAAATACACCAGCTAGTACTATCACAAAGCTCGTAAATTTGAGCATTTCATTGTGGCAGGAAATATTATAAAAGTCCCTCTGCATTTGACACTCATGGACCAGATATTTTTATTTTGTTATTGTATTGCCTCCTTATCTCCTACCATATCTTCTTCCGCTATTTTTTTCTTCTCCAAACCATGAAAAGCCCCCACTTCATATTCAACCCCCTCCCATCTCTATCACATCTTGATGGTGATGGCCATTCAGACATGTTCAGTCATTTAACAGGCTTTATTTGTCCAGAGCTGAAGCCCTATTAAGATGAGCAGATGGACTCAAATGGAATTTATTTCACAGAAGGGGGCTATCCCATGGGATACTACCAGAAGAGACACGAAACTCAAGTCAGTTACAGACACATTTCTGTGTGAGTCTCATTAAGTTTTAAGCTATAAAAAGAAGAATTCTAGAGAATGGCAGAGCTGTTGTCATGACAGGAGGGTTTGAATGTTCTAGCTTCAAGGGCTATGTTGTCAAAAGAAGAACTCCAGCTCGCGATAAGTACAAGCCTGCATAATTATTCCTCTGATATCTGTGCATGTTCTCATTCATCCAGGTCATGGTTATTCTGGGCAAATAAATCGAAGGCAACTGGACTCGGTAATATGTCTATGAAGACGTTCCAGTCTAATCCAAGGGGCTTCATCAGTTCATTGAACTGATAGAGGCGAAACGTCTTCACAGACATATCACCGAGTCCAGTTGCCTTCAATTTATCTGTCCATAATATTCCTCTAATAGCTATCACTTTAACTGGAGATGTATTTAAAAGAATACGCTGATAAAGACAATGACCGAGCAAGCTGTGCGATGAAGAACACAGAGACAACTTGAATATCACAATGTCTAAATAAAGCAGAAAAACCGCTCTGACAGAGCTTCAGAGTAGACAAAAATCATACTAAGTAACTTCACACTAAAAACTGTCGGAGTTGTTGTTAATGTCAGGGTTGAGGCTGTTGGTCCACGTTTGCTTCAGAGAAACCCATCAGTTAGTGAGAGGAGAGGCTAATGCTATGTTGATCCACCACACATCATTTTGCTGCTAGCTGATAACCAGTGCAGTTTAGCCAAAGAGTTAGCATATCTTTTATTGTTGTGCTCTAAGATGTACAGAGTGATGCATTCTTTTTTGTTGTTTTTGTTGTTACTTTTTTTTTGTTGTTGTTTTTTATCGTCTGGAAAATGTAACTCACAGAGCTAATGTTTTGGACATCAGATGAATACCTTCACATTCAGAGAGATTTGTCTAAAACAGCATACTAACGTACTGCCTACTATATACTCAGTATGGATATACTGCATACTGCCTACAAAATGGATGATTAAGTTTGTAATTTACAGCAAACTGTACAAACTGAAGTATACACAAGTAAGTCAGATGACAGGAACACATGACTATCAATAAATTGCCGGTCCCCTGCTGGAAGGAAAAAATGTTTATGAAAAAGATAAATTGGCATTACTTCGGCATTACCACCTAATGATTTACACTAGTACTTCAAGACAAATTAATTATCATTCATTTCCCTCATTTTCCTTTTTTTTTCCTGACATTAGACTGGCTGGAGCTGTCTGCCACCAATCCTTCCATTTCATCCCCTAAGGAGATGCAATGCATTTTGGGGGAATTAAGTAGGACCAGTAAACAAGTTAGTGTGGTATACAAAGAACATTCAATTTGACATCATACCTACTATGGTTAGGACATTAGTATGCGTGAAGAAATGTATTACAGGGGCTAAAAGAAAAAAAAGCAATGCTCCCAGCAAGTCCCCAGCAAGTTCCCCATGAAGTCACACAAAACTGTTACCAAGCCATTTAAGACACTATGGTGTGTTTTCTTTTTACCCACCCTAACCCCTCTACAGGCAAAGAGAAAGAAGGATTTTTTTCACCTAAAGTTATGTGCTTATAGAGAAAAGAAATCCACGATCCCTTACAGTAAAACGCTCTATAGACAAGTTTACACAAGTGTACACTCAACTAAACTTCTAGGTAACTTTACATACATTTACAAATTACATACATAAGACTTGACAAAAAAATCAAACAAAAAAAAACTATTTGCTCTACCCGACCAACTAAGATGTTTAAATAATGCCTGCACATAAATGCAACCAAAGTCATCATAAAGTCACATAATGTATAATATCAGTATTAACATAGGCAAATTAAACACATTTCCACTTGAGCATATGAGCAATGGATGACAGTGGGCAGGTGGAACAGAGCCTTGCTCAAAGTTGGAGGGCAATCTGACACAGAGGAAATAGACAGAGAAAGACAGAGACAGGTAGAGGGAGAAGACAGAGTAGGAAAGTGAGATGGGGAGATTGGGCAGGTGCAGAGCAAATTCAAAATAACAAAAACAATATTAATAAAGCATTTTACTAGTAATGGCGATGGTACATAATAAAATGTAACCTATATTACATTATATTGTATTTAAATAGAACAAGAAGAAAGAAAAATACAAATATATATATTATTTTGCTAAAATAACAACAGTAACAAGTTTACAGCACTTGGTAATCCCAGGCTGTCCTCGATAGTAAATAGATCCAACCTTGCTATTTTTTTTTCAAACTATTATAAGTGCTGAAACATTTGAACCATTTTTCAAATCATAAACTATGATGCCAACAAACAAAAGGTTGTAAAACACCATGGCCTGCAGTCATATCAAAGTAAAATCCTATATTAACCCTAATTTAGTCAATTCAGCTGATTAAAGAGAAACAGTTTCTTTGTGTTTATAAAATGCTTATATATATGAAACAACACTAATTCCTAATTTAGGCTTTGGTGTGATCACAAGTAATCTTTCTGGAACAATGCATAAATGTTTGTAAGAAAAAAGTATTTCTATTCTTCCAAATCTGTAAACATGAAAGTAGCATAGATTAACACTCCAATTGAAGTTCCCTGATGAAATCTTTTGTCTCTTTTGAATCAGCTGGTGGATCCAGCAGAGTTTACAATAAAAATGTTGAAATTTAAAATCTTGTTTGGGCAGCACAGTGGCGAGTTTTGGTTGACAGATTGTTGACAAAACTGGTTTTTGTCATCCATCACAGGGGGCTATTTAGGAGAGTTGCAGAGTGTTTGCTCATGCCTCAATTAAAATGCACAGTCCATCATTGTATTACTGTGCTTAACCTTGGCGTGCCCAGTTTTCACTTGATCTCTCTTCACTTGACTTCAGAGAGAGTGAACATCAGGGTCTTCAAATGTGTTAGGGAACACACACACATAAACAGATACAGTGTATGCATGCTAGGGCTGGCAAAGTCAAATCCATGATTCACTCCATTAGCATTCTTTACATGTCCCTTGAACACTTAGTGCTGAAGGACATTTACCAAACACAAGCAATGTGGAGCTTCTCTATGGACAAAGTGTGTTACTTTAATATAGCAGCTGTCATGCTAGAGTAGACCAGCAGGAAGACTGTTTGGAGGAAAGATTGTCCTGAGGCCCTGCTGGTGGCTGACAAAATACCTTTACACTAAAAACAGAGAGGAGAGGAGATATTTCCATATGCAAGAATTTGTAGATGAGATAAGTGTCGAAGGACAGGGAAGAGTATAAAATGGAACAAAAATAAAAGTCAGACACTCTTTTGAAGGCTTCCTAAAACTTGATTTGTTTTTAATTGTATTTTGTTTGAAATTATCAGTTGCAAAACAACAGAATTTTGTAAAACGATAACACAATATGATCATACTGTATAAACAAAATATAATTTATCACTTAAAGTCAGTAGATAATTATATTAAATGCAATAATAATGGGGAATTATGAAACAAAGTGAGTGTTGTGTGTATTGTTCAGTAATGCTAGTCATTTGGATGATTTTGAATGCCTTAGAGTAACATTATGTAACTTAAAGGCATTGCAACACCACTGTGGAGAATACAAATTTTCTATTTCTTTTACAGTATTGTCAGTTGTGGTGTATATTCCAATTTAAAACAAAACCCTGCAGCATCATAACAATGTTATGTCCTGGAATCATGTATCCTTAATTAGCAGTCAAAGTATGCACAAGCACTGCACACAACTAAGAAAAGCAGCATGCCTAGCTAACACAACCCTACCCAAAGACAATATGCTGCTAACACCTTAGTCTAACATTCACTGGCTAAAACTTTATTTAAAAAAGGCGGTTATAGCTTGTGATTTAAAATGAGCTGGTCAACAACTAGGCTAACACATACAAATATCAAGCAAGTTAAAAACAAGACACATAGCAATTAATCTGGAAGCACTCGCTTGTCAAACAAAAACTTTACTTCTGTGTCCGTTTTTAAAAAAAATACTTTCTTGTTCTTTTAATACAATGATAATTTAATTTAATGATGATTTAATGATTAAATGCTTACATAATGACAATATCTCATTCATTTCAACACAAGCAAACTTTAGATACACATCTCCAAAACAGTTTAATTCAGATGCAAATGTGTTTGCTGTAATGCTGTTTCTGTGACCGTAGCTTTAAATACTAATGAGATGTGGCTAGTCACCACTTCTCTTGGGCAGTGCATGTTTAGTTTAGTACAGTTTTTTTAATGGATTCCATTTACTAAGACAAGATTTCCAGTGTATGTGACTTTGGCCACGACCCTATGCTTACTGTAAGTGCAAAGTGGAGCACGTGGCTGATGGCAACAGACTCCATTGGTAATGGTATCAAAGCATAACAGTCATCATAACAGACGAATCCTTCCCCCTTGCTGCACACCCTGCCTTTAAGTATGAGCAGCACTCATGCTGTTTCATGTTAACTATGTGAATTAAACAGTTTGTTTTTTAATTTGTTTACATCACGGACGCGATGCTACCTTCCATTAGCACATTAATAGGAATTCTAATAATATGTCAGCATCCAGCTAAAAGGCTAAGTGTGGAGTGATTTGGGAATCAAAGAATGCTCACTGTAATATTTCCATGCCTTTAGCATGCAATTTCACTGCTGCTGGTTTCATGCCAAAGTTTGAAATAGTACGCATGCCAGCAAGAGTTTCAACAGTCAGGGGCTGAGTTTTAGAGTGACTTCTCCCTCTGTAGCTTTCTCTATATAGTGCATGCTGCTCAGTGCTAAAATTTAGCACCGTTTGATTTGGTCAAACAAATGTGCTGGAGTACTGATGTAATTTGGTCAGCACCATTGACTGTATAAAACACTGGACAAACCCTCCGTGACGTCACCCATTGGTTTCTGCCGGAGCAAAAGTGAAGC
>JAQMCX010000029.1:17611655-17622021 GCA_029814765.1 Acanthurus leucopareius
GCAGATACCGATAAACGTGTTTTTAAGCTTTTATCAGCCGATACCGATATTGTGCCGATAATATCGTGCATCCCTAGTTTAAAATATACTTGTAATGTCATGTTTGTTCTACACTCGACTGACTATATACTAGACAATTAGAATGAATACAGAAGCTAGAACATTATAACCAAAAGAAGTTTTCAGTACAATTGTCTGTAACAAGTATACAACTCCACACACAGTCCATATAAACTAGCTTGCCACAACTAATAGTTATACAGTAGGTATATTTGTCTGTGACAAGTGACTATAGACTGCAAATACAAAACAGCAAATCATTTCAAACATGTAAGAAAAAATCTTTTCATTTCATTGATAAAAATTTCATTTAGAGCAACCTAATGTTCGGACCAAGGACTCATGACCTCTGATACTTGCTGATATGGACGCAATTCACATAATACTCAGAGTAGTGAGTTTCTATCTGCTGAAATTCTTCTCATTTCTCTACCTCTATCTTCTTCACATGCATATTTTCACACAAACACAGACACACACACACACACACACACGCACACACACACACACATGCAAACATGCACACACAGGCACCATTCATTAGACCTTTCTGCCCATGGTTCACAGCAGTGTGTGATGCCAGACGGCATACTGTGGGTTAGGATCTATTTGTAGCCTTGTGGAAGTGGAGGTAGTCCCCACAGGCTAATTACTCCATTTAGTGTTGGGGTGAGCTGCACTTCAGGTAGAGGCAAGGAGAAGTAATTATGTTGAAAAATGCAAGGGCTGCACGGGCTACAGTTGGACTAAGTAAAAAAAAGGGAAGCTTTGAAACTTACCCTATGTCAACATTCAAGAGATGCTTCTGGGAGTTTATAAAGCGAATATAAAAAAGTAGTTGTTAATGTATATATTTATGTATTTGTATGTATGTATACACACACACACACACCCGCACACATCCGCACACGCTCACACACGCACACACACACACATACATATATATGTGTGTGTTATACATTTGATCAATTTAACTATGGTTTCACATTACAATTATGCAGGCGGATTATAAAGCTTTACTATATCCCGTCCTTATCACCTACAATTTTTGTGTGCCCCTATACTTGACATTGATTGGTTTGTAGATGGGTGTGGTTAGAATTTGTTTTGAATTTGTAGCAGATTACTAACAGCATCCATTGTACAACCTTGCAATAGAAAATGATAATCAAATTATCTGGAATCTAGATGTAAGTTCATACAGCAATCATTTAGAAAAGATACCCCCTGTTGTTTAATTTTTGTATCAATATGAATTGTGAAATTAAATGATGATAGTTATGGCAGCATGACTTTGCATAATGCATATTTGCAAATGCACACAGTGTTAGGCTCAGGTGTAGCACAATTAGTTTCCTAACCCTATAACAATGTAAAACTTTCTTTTTGTATCACCCAGACCTTAATGGAAACCCTGTATGCAAAAATTTTACTCTCTGAGCTCTTATATGAAATTAAACAGAAAAAGAAAACATTTGCTCTACTGTATTTGTAGAAATTCACTCTGTTCAAGGCAGATTATTTCAGATTCCAGATTATAAAAACATTAACAGTGAGACATGTTCCACTACTGTTTTATAAATAATTCACTAATTCAATGTTGATTGTTTCTATTTTTTATTAATTTTCTTTATTTTTCAATTATATTGTTTTATTTTGTTCTTCTTTATTGTATTTCATATTGCATTGTTCGAGCACTTTGACTGCAATTTCGTATGAAAAGTGCTATAAAATTAAGTTGCAATTATTGATACAAAAATTAATTACAGTGAATAAAAAGAAAATAGCAAAAGAAGCTCCCAACAGTCAGCATGAGATAAAATAAAGACCAAATACTCCATCACAGCAGCAGTAAGAATTCACAAACTCAACAAAAAATCAAACAATACCCATCATGGAACCTGATCTGACATGTGTATGCAGTGGACAATCAAATTTACCAGATAAAAACAGACTTAACCATCCTGACCTCACAACACACACACACATTCCCTGCAAAGTGTAGACAAAGCTTAGCAAATCCTGGCTGCAGCCTCTCCACATCCTCTCAAGATCAACAGCTTTTATCCCTGTTCAATTTATGCTTAATGAAAACCTTTGTCTTGGTATGGTAAGGGGTTTGTGAGACAGACTGAAAGAAGAAATTGTAGACCCTAAGCAGCTGTCTTCCTGCATCAATCATATTTGTTTCCTGTTTTTCCTCTGGAGTTCTTTACTCACTTTACATTCTTAGCCTGTGTGGGTTTACAAGCTTAGAAAACAATCAAAAAGGCCATATAAGTCAAATCCAAATGCAAACAAAAAACAAACCAATCTGCTTTCAATGTGACCACAAAGTCAGTCAAACCAAGATAAGGTAGGAACCCTCACAAAGATTCAACAAGCTTTGTAATCAAACTTTAATTTGGCTTTCATGTCAGTTCAGAAAGTAATCATCTAAGCCAATTTCTGTCTAGTCAGTGACAGATATACTTAAATGGATGAATATACTTTTTGATCTAAAGCCAAGCAGATCCAAATCTATTTGCTGCTATTTGTTGTGCATATGAAGAGCAAATGGTCATTTAAAACAGCAAAGCAAGCTTGTACTCATTGCTGTGCCACATTGTGCCAATGGCACGCTCATGTCTAATCAAAGATGAAAAGCGAAGTTACTATCAGTGATATCAAAGACCTCTTCTGAAAACATCATAATTGTATATCTATCCCAATTATGAGACACCATTTCTTTCATTAAAAAAAAAAAATCTCAGATGCTTCAAGAAAATGAGAAATTGTTGGAATGTGTAAAAACAGAATAGGATTGGTATATACACACATAGACACACACATGTGCACACCCACACATGCCCCCACAAAAACAGCATGTGTCAAAACAGAGGTTCCTGTAATACCTCTGTATTATTTCTTGACTTCTAAATCTTAGTCAGTGGCCATTTGAAAGACTGCAGTCACTGACACCCCTTAATACCACACACACCAGTTTACTTATTTAATTCTCTTTATTTAAACTTTTTAAATAAAAATCATAAAGATGGGGCTTGTTATCATTTAAAATTTTTCAGCGCTAGCTCTATTTTACTACTGTGGTTTCAAAATGTGCACCAAAATTCTATCTTCTTTTTTTAATCTAGTCCTAACCCCAACCCTGACCCTCTACTTTAATAACTAATCCATCTTCTTGGACAGGCAAATCGACACTTTGCTGTTGTCATAATGTGACAATGATGTCTATTGATGTCTACTGAATATTTGCCTGTGGATGTCTTTAGGCTGTGACCCTAATTAAACATGATGTGTGGTAAAAATGGACCATGCTCACTCTAATTACAACAACTTTCAATCAACTGGCGAAATACACTGAAATACACCATGCTACCAAATGGATAGCATTTGCTTAAAATTCATTATCAAGCTTTTTTCGACCATGTCTGAGCTGAATCTGAATAAAATGGGATATAAATAACAGCCGACTTTATTTCAGCTCAAATGAAAGAAAAAAAAATGGAAAAAAAAACCAATCAAGATTCACTTCCCTCATTTTCCCAGAATTTTCAGTATTTGTTCATTCGGAGTGACTTCAATAGTTCTTGTCTTTGCCAACTCCCTCTGCTGGCAGGCTGAGAGTGGGTGAAGACCGCCGTGTGTGTCCTCAAAAACACATGGAATCACCAGCTGCTTCTCTACCACTGACAGTCTGGAAACCTTGGTTACTTAAAGTTTGAGGACACAAAGGGCAGCTGACCAATGAAAACTGGCAGAAGTGTCCACAGTGGTGGGCGGCCAGTGTTTGGTCTCCAAATTCCATAGTGAACATTCAATGATGCCATTCAAAGAGAGGTAGGTTCCTGACTTCCTTCTGGGCTTTGTCAGTTTACCTAATTTGTTTTTTAATCTTCAGTAAGCAAGTAAAAAAAGTTAGAAAGAAAAAGAAAAAAAAAATTCGAAAAGACACTTTTATGTTTCATCAAACACTGAAGCAGTGTTTTTCATTCTTTTTTCTATGTCCCATTTCAACTTCTTCCTAATGCAGAGTTTTCCTGCTCTAAGCAGGTTGTCTACATATCAGAAGGTTGGTCAATTCCTGGCTCCTGTAGTCCACATGTGAAAGTGTCCTTCAACAAGATAGTGAATTCAAAATGGCTTCAAATGGCTCTTCCATCAGTGCTGATAGTGCATAAATGTGTGTGCATATGTGAATGGGTAAAGGTGGCATGCACCGTAAAGCACTGAGTAGTCAGTAGACAAGGGAAAATCATTCTTTAGATGCAGTCCATTTACCATTAATGTCTTGTGCGTTTAAAGTGATATTAAAAACTTTTACATTGTTTTTTTTTAGAAAGATTTCAAGTTGTACTTAAAGAAATTATTTGTGTCCTCAAACAGCCAAGGAAAATCAGACATGCAATATTCTTAACTATGTTGATGTTTATTTTTACGTTTCAGTTTATCTGCTATCAAATCAAACACTTTTTCTGTAATCAAGACTGGGATAATAATATTTCTCCTGAAATTAAGGTAGGATGGTATCAATTTTACCCTCAAAATGACCAATTAGTTCATTATGTTTTATTTAACTAAAAAACATTTTTATGCAATGTGCAAAACTAATCTGGGACTAATTCGAATAATATCATCATACTAAATTTCCTCATTCTGCAGTCCCAAAACCAAGAGAAAAAGAGTGCTAAGACATGCTGTGCAGCTTTCCAATACACCTTAGGCAAGCTTTGACTAGCCTGTGATTTTGTTTGTCCTCTTCTTTCTGTATGTGTTATTTTGCTAATATTTGTGCTTCAATATACCGCTTCACGAAAACACAGAGGGGTAGAAAAACTGAGTCGCACTTTTATGGCTGATATAACTCTTGAACACTATCACAGTACATAATCCATGCAGCCTCATGATCATCCCCTTCCTCAAGAGCTACAAAGCATTTTGCACAACATCTCAAAAGATTGAAAACAAGTTTTTGATTCTAGCATTTTGATAAAGCATTATAAATTTCAAACATCCGGATGAGTTCAGTGTTAGCTCTTGAAAGCAGAATGCAGAGTTTCTGTCAGTTTCCTGGCAACTATTTGATCATCTCCTTACTTTTTGCTATTTACCTTTGCACTATGGTCATTGTTTGAACAGTGTGTGCTGGGATTATAGCTCTGTGTGTACAAGCATGGAGCAGTGTTCATTCATTATAAAGAGTGTAAATCCAAATAGGCAGTCAAACTCTGGAGATCTCATACAGTCAGCTGGTCAGCAGACAAAAAATATAGTGAAGCTGCACCAGATACACTAAAGATCTTTAATGAATTAGTTGAGCCACTGTTACAGACTACCAATCTATCTGCAGACCCCTGACAATGCTGGAAAAACTGCATAACTATATCAATCATTCAGAGGGTGTTGGGACCTCACCATGTGAGTACAAAAAAGATAAGCCTTGCACATCACACCTGAGTATGAAATCTGGACATAAGTCCTGGATTAGACCCTCAGGAACTTAGATGAATACAGTGAGCTCAACATCCCAAAGTTCCCAAGATTCACAACTACAGCCCTGCATCGGCCTAAAATATTGGTCCTAGCTGACCACAGGTTGTAGACATATAGGCCCAAACCCAACCCCAGCCCACCAGTTTATCATAATGCTCAGCTTGAGCCTGAATTGATCCCATTTTTTGTTTTTGTTTTGGACTTTTTTTAAAAATTTCTAAATGACAGCTTTGCCTTTAGGAATGTTGAAGCCATAAAATGAAATGTTTAATTTGGCTTTTTCCCCTTCAGTATTACGTTATGAATATATATTTGGATGGGCCTTTTCAAACTAAGTTTAACAGCCTATGAATTTGTTCAGGATTTTAATTTAATTGTGGATTATAGCCTATTAATTTCCTGTTCTGGAAAGACTTTGTGCAACCTTATCTTAGCACTTTTAATGACAAAAGATTTTTTTTTTCATTTTATAACTTTATTAAGTTAATTAAGGAAGATTTTTAGAGCATTTTCAAGTTTTGTTAAAGTAATTCTATTTTTCTGAATTGGCACATGTGCACATGAAAGGCAGATAGCATGTGATTACAGCCTACATTAGAAACATTATTCTACATTTTATCCAGTTGTTTACAGTTTTTCTCAGTCGCTTTGGTAAATTTCTCGAATCATCCTCGACATTTGCAAAACAGTAAGTGCATTTCTCAAAACGATTCGTACAAAGAGCAAAACACCATGGATTACCTGCAAAAGCCAGTTTCTTGCTCAAAATCCTTAGTTCATTTCTCAAAAGTAAATATCTGTGTCAATGAACATGTCAGTGCCATTAGAATGACAAGTCTTTGTGTCATTGTGTACGGATAAGACAGTCAAATTGCTTAGTCATGTTGTCAATATAACAGTGTAGTCTGGAGGGATGTTCTGATGTAAACTATGGCTAAAGTTTTAATGACAATTATTGTAAATTGTAAGTTGCACCTTAGTGTATGTGGGAGATTGATTGCAAGAGACTGGACAAGATTCACAATTACGCTTTTACTGTTTGTACTGTAATTTGTTGACAGACCATGTCATTGCGATACAGAAAGAAAAGACAGCACTGCATAGCACACAGAAAAAAACAAAAAAACAAAAGTAGAAATGTGAACATAGGACAGTCTCCTCAGGGAAAACTGTACATGCAGTGCTGTAGAAATTACAGTGCAGTCTTCATCTTCTGACATTCCTGTCTGTTGGGGCACAAATTCTCAGTTGATGGTCCATGAGATGCACCTTTGAGCTATTTCAGAAAACTAGTTGATCACTGGTTGATCTAATGCTTCACACATTTCCCTTCCTTAGAGAAAGTCAAGATTCACCTGGGAGCAATTTACCAATTCAGGACAGATTTAGAAAAAAAAAGTCAATGGAAATGGATAGAAATATGCTTGACATATTATGACAACTTGTTCAACCATTTTGCATGTAAAGACTTATGCTGTGAACTCATGCCTAAATGTGGGGGGTGAGACTATTCAACAGTGACCCTTTATAATACATTTTGATCAACATGACATAAGCAATCAATAATGTAGGAAACAGCAGAGAACTGTACATACTAATTTGCATGGATATACCAAGGCATTTGCAACCTGTTCAAAGAAATGAGAAACTGCTTTTTGATGTGCATAAGTGGCACAATGATGTGAAGATTGAACAAGTAGTTTTTAGAATTTCAATTCTGATCTGAGAAATGTACCAAAGTGACTGAGAAAAACTGTGATCCAATACTGTGCCAAAAACTGCAGTTCATCAAATGGCCACTTGAGGGGCATAATTCCCATATTAAAATGCCAAATTTACAGCATTATTTATTTACAATTATATTTACAGCACTGAGTGTCCTAGATGAGAGTTTCAGCCTCTTGTATCACTGCTGCCACCACACAGGAAGAAGGAGGTATGATCTCTGGCTGTGAGATGGTTGTAACTGAGGTAGACTTGTGGGAAAGGGGGTTTCGTTTTTGTGAGATATGGGGCAATTAGTGAGGGTGAAGTTAACCCTTCTAGGAGCAGAGCCCATCAAACCTGGCGAAAATTAGTTGCTTGACAAAGAGGAGGTAGGAGATTTTTTTTTTGGGCTGTCAACCTCAACCAGTTGTTTAGCATCCCCAAGCTAGAGCCTTGTCTCCTGGAATCCCAGTATAATCAGGAAATCGTAGCTGAACTTCATGGATGAGAGATGATGTAGCTGGCTGCCAGTCAAAATGCTGGTTTGTCTTTCATTATTATGTAGCCACATTTGTTTCTCATGGTTCTCTCAAAGTATAGCAAATATATCATCACATTATTTTGAAACCATGTCAATTGTTTCTTAGAATAGGCATTCAATAAAATTAGATGAAGTTTTTGCATTTTTGATGTCACTAAATTATTTTTTTGCCCAAAAAATCACTTGTCAAATCCTCTGAGTCCCCTGAAACTCAGGGCTCACTGGATTTCTCAGATCTATCAGACCCCTTTCACATCTAAGGACAGAGGCATCAACATTCTCTTCTGTAGGATAACCCAGCTTTCAGTCTGAATGTATTTGACCTTATCCTGTACAGTGACTCAAGTGATATTGATTGAATTCATATGTAGTTAGGCTTTCTTCTGCTCCTCCACCCAGCATTCTTGCTGTCAAACTCAATGAAGTCAAAGAAGATGGTCGATTTCTGGAGACTACAACATCCATCTGTCATGTACAGGATGCTTGCTTTCTCGTAAATCCTAAACTGAACTCTGAAATTAATCGCACTAAATATCCCAAAAAATAATATATGACCATTATCTTTTGATCTCAGCCTTTAACTAACTTTATCAAAACAAGCTGGAAGCTGGCATTTATACTCCTTTTTGCTCATGGACCACAATGCATTACGACACAAATTTTACAGTTGATCTGGATAAATATAACAATGAGTTGAAAGACTCAATGGGAAACATTCAAAATAGACACAAGGACAAGCTATTTCTGACAAAACAATACTGAAAAGAGGTAAGTAAGGTAGATTAGAGGTGACTGAGGCAGTAATAAGCTGCAGAAGAGGCTCACAGAAACTCTTTGCTCCAACACTAGAATTATATAATTTAGAAATTTAAATGATTTGTGCAATACGAATTTAACTCAATTTTGGGGAAACAAACCATTAAACACTCTTAGTTTTGTGACAAACCGCAGAGTTATTGGCAAGGCAGTAAAAAGAAGAGCAAGCAAAAGAAGCAATTTATTTTATGAAGTCCAAAAGTGGTCACATACTTACAGACCTACAGGACATTAACAAATTATCCTGTAAGTTCTGTTCAAAAATGTATACATCCAAATCAGCAACTACACTGGGAGACTATATTCTATATTAATTTTGCTTCATTTCCCGCAAGTGGATACAGCCTTCAGCAGAATTTGGACTTGAAATTTTGATATTTAAGCTACAGAAAGCCATTTGAACATTTCTTTACTGAGGGGCTGCTGGGCTAGATGGGTTTAGGTCAAGTTCTATTAGATATCTAAGTCTCTGCACCAGTTTTGCTCAAGATGGTTTGGTACTTTTAAAAACAAGAGGCTTCCATCCCCTTTCAGAGAAGCAAGCAATTGTGTTTTATTATTAAAACATAAAAACCAAATGGATCCTAGCACTTACAAACCCTGTGCTCTACTATACTTTGATTTGAAAATAATTACAAAAGTATTAGCAAATTGTTTGTTTGAGCATAAAGCAAATGTCATTCACTCAAACCACATAGGATGCATCCCAGGCATGTACTCCTTCTGATATGTCTATAAATGTCTTCTTGTTTGTATGCCACTTCTGGCCAAGACCATAGAGCTGCTATATTGTCTATGGATGCCAGTAAAGGATTCAACAAGTGAAATGGCCCATTTTAATTGCTACACTTAAGAGGTTTGGATTCAGCAACACATTCATCAAATTGACTAAAACATTGTATTTTTAATACATCATTCATTCAAATGGGACAAATCTAGTCTGTTTTTCTTGCAATGTGGTGTTTACCATGCGGACCAACTGTACCCCCTGCTGTTTAATATTCCACTGAAGCCCCTGGCAATTGGCACTGAGGGGAATCCAGACATTAGACATTAGAGGTATCAAGATGAGCAGTACTGACATCTGGAAGGCTCTGTACACGAGAGACCCCTGACCCAGTAGCCCTCTGTATATATCCCATCCTTCTGGAATGAAAATAAATCTTTGGGAGCATTTTGAAAAAAAAGTGAGTTCATGCATTTAGTGGATCAATTCACTGTTGACTTATTCATATCACTTTAACTTGCTCTTACGATGATGATATTGTCAAATTGTGACATCTTGGCAGTCTTTTCCTCATCATTCTGTTTTTGTTGGTTTTTTTTTCTATAATTATTTTATTTTCATTTTTCATACAACCAAAATTACACGGTTGACAATAAAGATACACGATTATAATAAAAACATCCAAAATGAAAAAAAACAAACAAACTAAAGAACAAACAAAAATCCAGACCAAAAAAAAACAAAAAAAACAAAACCAAACAAAACTATTACATAAAAAATAAATACACAACACAAAATTGTGACAGACCCACAGCGGAAAACAAACAAGCAAACAAGCTCAACCTCCTAATTTCATGTCCTTTATCATAACATTAATCTCTATAATCCAGTGAATTAAATATACTCATGTTAAACAGTTCTTTAGATGTCCCTTATTTTAAACAGTGCTATTTATTTATCCTGCTGAATAAAATAAATATTTCATCAGCACAGATAATTCAAACCCAAGCCACTGGAGGAAC
>JAQMCX010000029.1:17627903-17640572 GCA_029814765.1 Acanthurus leucopareius
AAAATCTTTATCGCGTTAAAATCTTTATAATTAATTGATCGAAATTAACGCGTTAAAGTCCCGGCCCTAAAAAATACTCAAAAAAATCAGCAGGTTTCATTTAGGTTTCATTTATGCCGTAATTTCTGCCATATATAAAAACTGGTCTAAGGTTTACTTACTCCAGCTTAAATTAGCCACTGTATGCCATAGCTGACATTTTTAATTAGTATAGCAAGAAAATGAATGTAGTTAAGTTTTGCACTTGTTAAGTCATAAGCCAGATGCATTTTAAAAAATACCGAACGCCAGAGCTGCAATTTCTATTGTTACGAACATGCATGTTTGAACAATGTCTACTGTTACGAATAGCATGTCAGAACAAATTAAATGTAAGTTAAAAAAATAAAAATAAAAAAACAGTAAGAAACAGTAAAAAAAGGTCAATCGTTTAGTGTCACTATATAAAAAGTCTGGGGGTTCACCACAGAGATTCGGATGTATTCTTTCAGGACCATGAATGTCTAAGCCCTATATAATGAAATTCAATCAGATCCTAACTAAAGTTCTAATCAAGTTCTAACCAAAAATACTGACTGACTAACTTTTGAACCCCTAAAGCTATGCTGCTAATGTGAACGATCAAAATTGTCAAAACTGCAAGAACAGAGGCTGTGATATCCTAAAATTAGTCCCTTTGGACCAAGCACCAAAACCACAGGATCCTTATTCTCCAAAAAATGCAACTCCTTAGCACAAGTTTGATGGATCCCATCTGGCCTAGTAATTACCCAGTTCTTCTAAACTTAACCCTCCAGTTTGTAATCCTAGCTTTATGTGACAAATTAAGCCTCTACAAACCAATCTAAGATCTAGTTGTTGTAATTTGAGCAACTTTATGAAAAAGTTAATTAGTGAGTTATACTCTTGATAATGAGTTAACTGGTCTTGAGGTTCAAAACTGGTGCTTTCCCATGGCCTGTTTGTTTAAACTGTGTGAACATCTGGTTTCTTGTGGTACTGTTTTACTGTGCTCTGTTCTAGATGCCAGATCTCAGCAGTTAACTAAGTGAGATGATTGGAACTCGGGGTATGATGGGCAAGACAACAAATGATGACCCAGGCTTCTAATTGCTAGTTTGGTTTTTCTCTAAATGTTTGAGTCAAAGCCAAGGCTGTTTATCTTCATAAAATGATAAAATCATATTTATTTCCTCATTAAAAGCCAAGGAGGAGATTTTATAAGGTGTCCTTGTGTGTCCTAAACACACTGCATCCTAATGCCAACTTTAAGATCCATCCTGAATCCCAAGGTAACAATGGGCAGGTAACAAGACAGAAAAAGAAAGAAAAAAATAGGAAATCAAATAAGGATGGGAGACACAAAATGGCAAAATAATTTGGGAAAAGTACATAAAAGAAATAATGGATGGGAAACAAAGAAGTGAAAAAAGGGTCAAAAGAAAAAGAAAGAGAGAGAAAAGAACAAAAACTGTTGGGGAAAAAAGGCGAGGAAGAAAAGAATAAGAAATGTGGATGAAAGGATAAATGGGAATACAAAAATAAACAAAAAGTAACATGTTTTTTAAATTTTATAGCTGATCAAAATGAAAAACAATATTGGAAAGAAGTTAGGTAATAAGACAAGAGTAAGAAAAAATGAGTAAAAGCACAATTACCTGTTACTGTAGAGTAAAATATTGGGACTGTTATCTGACATTTCTTTTACTTTTCACAAGGAGAAAGCACCTGCTTCAATTCCACTGTCAGCAAGAATGACTGATGGAAGTCGAGTGGAGTGCAATACACCATTCAAAATGAGAAAACGTTCTGGAAAATGGCAGGAACACCCATCTACACCTTTCACTTTTGTGTCAGAGAGCTGTCATGGTCCCAGAGTGAATTGCCACCTATCGAGCCGGACAAAAGAACACAAAATGTCTGAAAGTCCTGACATGTGCCAACGCGGTGGCAGAAGGGGCAGGAGGGCCCGTGGCCAAAAAAAACACTACCCAGCAACTGTCAGACACCTCTCTTTCAGGAATATCCCATCAAATTGCATCTTACAGCTTCCATAATGACTGGCTCACAAGTTTCATTCAAGGGGGCTTTTGGAGTATAAACTCCTTTTTTGGCTTTCATCATTTCCATTTGTTTTCCCACCTCATCTGTTCCCTTCACCTTCAAATGTTTTGTTTAGTGTCATCGTCATTTAGCCTTGTCAGCCTCCATGCTGGCCGCCAGCCTGTCAGTCTAAGCTCCTCTTAACACTCAACCGCTCTGCACAGTAACACAGAAGCTCCCCTGGCAACACGTTAAGCAAAATAGAAAAAAAGGGTTGGCTCTCAACTTTCATCAGCATCTCGTGCTGTCTTTATGTCTTTCTCAATTCTCTTTGTTTTTCTTCTCTTTTCTTCCTACACACCACCATGGCCTGCCAGGGTGTCTTGCAGCATTTATTGGTTTACCAAGAGGAAATGGAGACAAAAAAAGGAGTAGTTAAGAGGCTTTTTGGCAGAAGTGCATTTAATTAATTGTGACTGTCAGGCAGGGTAATGCTTGACTTGTTTTTCTACTTTAGTTAATACAATACTTGTGTTTGGCTACCAATAACAAACCTTTACTGTTTTTGATTTTTTTATCTAAGAATATTTTTTTTCCTTAAAAACACTTGAAATGTAATTGATATTCACAAAGGATCAAATGACAATATTACTTACAGGAGGTCAACTGCAGTGACAAAGCTAAATTCAACTTTGAGGTGTCCTTTAATGCTACAGCTTTTTTAGTCCTTTAAGTAACTTGTCTTAGGTTTGCCTAGCATCAAACAGCAGACAAACAAAGGAGGCGATTAGCAGGGCCATTGTTTTTCTTAAGAATTGATGGATACCAAAAAAGAATTCAAAGACAGTGAATGTTGAACCTGCACTCTTCTGGTGGTTAAAAACAGCCCAAATCAGTAAGGATACTACTCTGCATCAGCTTGATGTGTAAAAAGAAACAATTTGCTGAGGCAATTTTATAGCAATTTTCATAGCAATTTTGTAAGGCGATGTTTGTCAAATGGTATGTTATTCACTTTTCTGTGAAGTAACTTTGCCTTAAGTAAAAATACTAATTTGTAATCAGGTAAATTTCTGAATTCCTTCAGGCTTATGGGAACAGTCGTGGGTGGGATGGTGATTGTAATATAGATGTGTTCTTTGATGTGGATTTCCTTTCTTGTTGTGTGAGGACCCTCGGAAAAGTAGCCACAGCCATGTGCCAAGGCTAATGTGGATCCTGAAGAATAAAAAATAAAGTGACCAAAAACTCAAATAAAATTTTAAAAAACTTGAGAAAAAAAGCCAGTTTTCTCAGCAAATGTTTAATAATTTGAATTAAATCAGAAAATTTCTGATAACAGACATCAATGGTAAATTGATTGACTGTGCATATTTTCTAACCTTTTCATAACTCAAAGCACTTTTTACAATAAAAGTCAGCATTCACCCATTCACAGACACATTCACATACTAATACCAGGTGTCTTCTCTACCAAATGCCAACCAGCCCATCAAAGGGATCGAGGGATCAAACCCTCGACCTGTCGATAAGCAGACGACCTGCTCTACCTCCTGAGTTACAGCTGCCCCAATAAAACAGAAAAACATAAAACAAAATTACAGATGTACTGAGACAAAGATGTTTCCCATGTCCGGTACTGGGTGCTTTTCAGTATTTAGTACCATGAATGCATTTTTTGTGGCTAAAGTGCACAAAGTTACTACCCATTTTTGAAGCCTCATTAAAAAAGATCTCATTTATGGGTGAAAAATTATTCACTCACGTAAGGCATTGTCTTTTTCTGTATTGTAAAGAGATTGTATCAAAGTATGTTAGAGAAGTGATATAAGCTTTTTCCAAGAGCATTAGTCAGATGTCTGAATGAAACCTCTACGTCAGGAGCATGATGGTAATAATGACAGACAGAAGCATAACATATGGCAGCTAAAACCACACCCTGCTGGAAGCAAACAAGACCTAACAAGGCGGAATTAACACTGAGAAAACTGGGTTTTCATTAGGTCAGAATTTAGGAGTGTACAAAGACTTTTGCGCTTGTTCCTGCAGCCAAAAACAGAGCAATTAGCGCGTTTTGCGTGCACAATAAACATCTTTGTTAATCTACTGGAGCCCCTCAGGGAGGGAAACAATGTTGACTGTAGGGTGGACACACTTGGGGGCGGTACAGACACTCAGCACTGGAAGTGTCACCTAGCTGGAAGTGTGACTAACTCCCCTCTTGATATCACAAATGGAGCAAATAAGAAACAGAGTATGTGGGCTCACATTTTCCAAAAGTTGGAGCAAGCAAGACAGGGAGAATATGCATTTTTCTAATTTTTTGGTGTGTCTGTAAACAGGCTAGGGACACACATTTTCATTGGAAAAACCATGAAAAAGTGTATTTTGCATAATGTAGGACCCCTAAGTATTCTTCATTTTCAGGCTGTGATGTGGGGGCAAGAGCTTATGAAATGCAAAGAAAAAACTGATGAGAAATGGGTTAAAACTCTAACAGACATGTTCAACTGAGCAGAGACGCTGATTACAAGACAAAATAAGACAATGCTCTATGCTCAGCTTCACTCCTCATATTCTTAAAATATCAATAGGGCCTCTGCACTTAATATCATCATTACCATCTTTATCTGACTATTATCTACTAAGTTCTCCTCTCATCATTTTCCTGCTAAGAAATCAATAGAAGGGGCGCCGATTTAGCTCAATCAGTAGCGCAGGCATCCCATGTAGGGAGGCTTAGACCTCCATGCAGCTTCGTAACAGTAGACATTGGAAATCTACTTCAACACCCCCAGCCCCAGCCCACCCACGCACACACGCTAACACACAGGCAGATGCACACTCACCCACAAACATAAAGTTACAAACACAAATCTCAAAAACACATACACACACAAACATGACACAGTATCTCTTAATCAATCGATTACAGAAAGCTGGGGTGGCTCTGATAGGCCCCACGTTGGCTGATAAAGTGACCCGTGAGCTGAAATTCAAGCATTTTACTGGCCACAATGGAGGCCAGATATTAGCTTTTTTGAGCACTGAGCTGGTGATGATGATGATAATGTTCGCCAAGGGCCAAGGAGCATATCCAATCCCTCCCCTAAATGTCAGTGTTCTCTGAGCATTGCTGAGACAAAAAGGCACAAGAAGAAAGGTTCATGATACAGAGTCTTGCTTTGAATCATTAACAAACCAACTTGTCTCATTTGTACCAGGATTTAAATAAAGCTGGTACACATGTATGTGCATATGCACTCTAAAAGCACAGAGCAGAGTGAATTAAAAAATAAACGGAGGAAAGAGACAGAGATAAATGAAAGGAAGGATATGTGTATTTGTGGGGGTGAAAAGATATGTTAGCTCAGGCCCCTGTTGTGAAATTACAATGACTGTTCTGTATTCCTCTCGGTCAGAAGTGACAGGGCCTATTCATTTTTCACAGCAGAAAGCGACCGACTGAAGGCTAACCACCTCTTTCTTTGCCTGTCCCTTCTGTCTTCTTCCTTCTCTTTCTTTATTCCTCTCTTTCACGTTTGATTAACCCAGGGCTGAAGTGACAGGGGTGTGTTGCTTCCACAGTGACACTGCACGCCACAGATGGGAATGGGAAAGTGATGCTCGGTGTCAGCTAGCGGTCAACCTGTGGTGATGTTCAGTGCCACTGCCAACCCCTCCCCTGCACAAAAAACAAAGATACAAAAAACAAAGAAACAAAAAACAAACAAGAAACAAGAAACAAAAAAAACAAGAAAGAACAGATGCTTGTGAGGCTGCAAACCATTATGCAGCCATTATGTGGGCAGCTTGGAGTATGTTGGCAGCAGTCAGGTCACTTGTGTAGGCACGACAAGGCAGCACAAACTTCCTGTATTTTCTGGCTGAATCACTGCAAGTATTGCCTTGCAGGAGGGTATGACATTATTAAGGTAGACTCCAGAGTAAACAATGCACTCTACTCTTCAAAAGCTCAGAGGATAAAGCACCCATGGTCTCCTAAAAATGCCAGTTGGAGCTGAGACCATTTATGGGTGTCACAGCTACCAAGCAAATGAAGTCACAGGAAAGTATATCAAAGATGAACAGTACAAATTAGCATTAAACACAAAGCTGCATATACATAAAGTGAGATAAATCACCAGAATAATTCACAGTTGGGCTTTTTTCCCATTCCTTTAGCTTTGTCAATGCATATGGCATGTATGGCAAATTAGAAACTTCACGACATCTCAGTAAAGTTGGTAAGATTAATAAAGCAGACTCAGTATTGCGACAAATGTGATCATCCAAACATTCAAACAGAGCTAAAAATACACCATTCATTAATTTCCATCATGAGATGCTCTTCTGTGTCCATTCAATTTCTGTTTAATGTGTCTTGAGTGTAATGTTAAGCAATCTTTTCAACAAATCTAAATCTTATTTTTAATTACTGTCACTAATAATTCAGATGGCCGATCGTTTATTTCTGTTACAATACAAACATTCATTTTCTGTTACTAACTAATTTGTATTGGAAAAAGACTTGAGTAAGTGTACGATGTTGGTTAGGAGTTTGTTTTTTATTTATGTTGGCCTGTTTTTGTTTTTAGAAAGAATATTTTAGGACCCATTCAGACACATGAGGATCAAATTAAAAATATATTATATTTTTAATATTTTTATATTCAGATTTTTTCAAGGTTAGAAAATAAATCAACCTATGATTAATGTATTCACTTGAATGTATAGCTGTATCTTCACGTAGGGTCCATCTGCAAACACTGCAATTCTTCATACAAAGTGTAGATATTCAAAGAACCTGAACTCTTTTTATGTCACTTATTTGATATACATAAAGTATTATTTGCATCTATAGCTACCAAAGCATTTTACCATCGCATGTGTCCAGTGCTTAACATTTCTAATAGAAAGCTGATCATGTCTCTTCCCTGTGCTTTTCCAACCCAATCTCATGGCTAAGAGCCATATTAAAGGAAAAGAAGAGTGAGCTTCAGGTAAAGAGAGCTGCACTGAAAGCCAGCATATGATGATACCCAGCAGGACAGGGTACACACATTTCTGTTTCTACACGATCTACCGGCCAATAACATGAACAAGCCACCTTTGTTTTTGTTAAAGTCAGTATCATGGCAGCATGTGGTCAAGCAAGGGGGAAAGAGAGGCATGAAAGAGGAGGTCGCATAGAGGGACAGAGGAACTGTGAATTCTTCTTCAGAAATTTGCAATGTTGCTAAAGCATTTAATATCCATCTATCAATCATCTGTCATCTTTTTCCTTTTTTACTTGTCATTTAAACTTATTTCCCCAACAAAAAATAAGATATTTGTATTCACTGTTCATATTCAGTTTTCACTTTTTACAAATAGGAAATGACATGCAAATTATTTTGACATGCATCATTTTGATGTATAAAAAATCCCATTCCCTATTCATAGTCTAACATGGGCCTCATTTCCAAAAATTGATGGTCAGTCTATCAATCATGGCAGTATCATAATACTGGTATGAATTTGTTGATGCAGAGATAGTGTTTATGGGTCAACAAGGCATTGTTGTCTTTGCTCTCAAATTCTTTCTCATCCTGTATGTATATGTGTGTGTTTAGTTTGAGACATATCTTTACACAAATAAGGAATATAAAAAGCTGATCTAAGCATGTTGAAAAATAGGCTAATGCTGTCTGACTAACCAGCTATTTGATAATGAGTCATATCTTTAAGCGACTGGGCTACTTTACAAGCTTGGTGAATTACAACATCAGAGTAGCCTCAGGAGATTCACATGTCGAGTAGAGATTTTCACTTGCATCTTATTTTAAAATGGGCCACTTTTAAAAGCGTGGTCATGAAATTAAATATGTGTGTGATTTGTTTGCCTTTCTTGGAAAATTTATGGCTCAATAAAATAAATATTTAAAAAAATTTGAACTGTACAAAGAAAACTTAATGACTCCTGTTTTTTCACAACACTATTCTTTACTGCACTATCAAAATCAGAACGTGACACAACTCTTAGACAGTGTCAGGGGTTTTCTGTTATCATGATGTACAACTCATCATACTGTTGTAATATATTCATTTTCCAAACAAATTTTATTTCTGGGCTCATCTGTCTGCTCTGATTAATGAAACAATCAGTAAATCAGTTTACATACATAAAGACATTTTTTCTAACTTTTTTTTGTGAGAAAATATCTTCACAAAGTGCCATTTAATCATGAACTCATGATACTGATACAAAGGTAATTGGTAGAAATATTGGCATATTTCTGATATTTCTAATATTTTGTCCATATTGTTCAACCTGTTTCAGATATTACTTAATTCTACTGTTGTCCCAGACAGCATTCCTTGCTGAATCATTATTACATATGCATATAGTATAAATCTATTGTCAGGGATAGGTGATGGTTACCATGAGAGGATAGTAACTTCAGAATTTAACACATGAAGCTCTTGAGCAGCCTGTATCATTTCCAGATGCTTTAACAGCTAGAGGAATGTAGCTTATGTGGACCTTCTAGTCAAGGTCAAATTTGAACCACTGGATTTATTTTCAAATTTTATACAACTGAATCCTTCTCCACATAGTCTCAGAGTAACAGCAACAGAGATGGTAGTGTTCCTCTTCAGGTGTTAGCTCCTGAGGTTGTAAACACTGGAGGCTTTGGACTAGGGGTCCAGGGCCCAGAGTTCTTTGATTAGGTCCAAATGAAACAGAGCGTTCCTTTTAAAGGGTAATTGGGAAATATTTCCATTGTATTATCCATTGATTAGCCTAAGTAAGCTTAGGAACAGTGTTTTCCCCCAAGCAGCCAGTAGAGTATCTAGAGTCCGATGTTATGATTTTGAGTTCCTTCTAAGAGGTCTACATGACAACCCCCAAAACAGGGGGGGATCTGAGATATGCTTGTCTCTCTGTAAAGATTTGATCCTCAACTACAATTTTGGGTTCTGTGCATGACTGAACAGGAGTGAAGCCTTGGAAGAATAGGCTTCACAGCCATGCTGGCTTTCTTTAAGTGATGAGATAACAGCTTTGGCGTACACTCCGCCGGCTGTCAAGGCATCATATTTTCCTTGTTTTATCTGTCAATTTGACCCGACTAACAATCTAGCCTTCTGACTGCTCTTTTCACGGAATTCCAGGCTATTGGTTTTTTTTCTAGTTTAGTTCTTAGAGTATTGAAAAAAATAAGAAGCCATCGGAGGAAATAAAAGTAGGAGAAAATGTGCTACTCTACTAACGTTGTGCTTTACATGGGTATATATACATGGGGCTCAGTTCATGGCATACAATCCTTTAATTAACGGCTCTATGACAGTTTCCCATCGACGTAGAGAAATCCCCTACCAGTGACCAGTTAAAGGATATACAATTATTATTATATTGTATGTATTGTATTGTATGTATTTAACTCCATATGTCGGTCTACTGTAGAAATGTCACCGTGACAGTCCTATATTAACCACATTCCTTTGTGGTCATGACCATGAAAAAAGCCCAGTGTTGGACTTAGAGTGATGCGAACTTACCAGGATGGCACTCGGCCCAGAGGAACACGAAGGCTGGCAAAATGATAGAGCAAATCCACCAGAAGCACCAAAACGATTGCAGTAGCCTCCACATGGTAGCAATGTGCACGGCGACATACAAACAATAAGCAGCGACAACTGTTGAATTTCTCCCTTTTATAGACAAATTAGCGACGTCTTCGTTGCGTAAAAAGCAGCACAGGGGATGCAGCGCAGACGGAGACTGGACACGGTGGAGATGGAGGGCGGAGAAATTTTAGAGGTCCAGTTAAGATAATGTCCGTACAAAATATCCACTCGATGTCCCAAAATATGTGCATAACACTGTGATAATAATGGTGGTGAATGCGCGTGTATATGCAGCTAAGGAAAAGCGGGATAGAGAAGACTAGCAGCGATGGTCCACACAGCGCGTCGGTCTTGCGGCTGCGTCGAGAAAGGCAGAGCTGCTCGGGCTCACAGAGAGGGGAGAGTTGTTGTTCGTGGTGTGGTGGTGAGGCGCTGGAAGCTTTCCATTACCCTGACCGTCCAGGAAGTGGCATGCAAGCCTAAGTCTGGTAAAGACTTTAAAACAGTCTAAAGTAAGGAGACAGACAGACAGACAGACAGACAGACAGGCAGAATGTGAGAGAGGTCATTCTTCTGGATCCTAGCGCCGACGAGAGAACGTACAGAATCGGAGTAAAACAGGATGCACATGCCCTATAATAAAAAGTAACAACAGATGTGTGTTCTTCGGGGGGTCCTTGAGATATTTTTTCATATTGATGGACCCAAAATAGATCCAAATTAGACAAAGTACTCCATTTGCATCAATTCAGAAGATTTTATCAATAGAGAGAGATGTTTGGAGGGACTGTGTTTAGCTATAATCTAATAGGCCTTTTTTAATCAACCATTGACATCAATCAAATGCAGCGCAAGGTTTTGTGATCCCCGCTAAATAACAGAACGATTATTGATTATTATCACAAAAAAGGAGCAAGCAGAGATTTACAAGAAAAAAAATAAATGCTGTCTGTTTAGATGGTCTCATAACATACCTTCTAGGCTTAGCCTACGTACCCAGATCTTCTCACAGTATGCTTCCAGAGTGTGTTACCCATGTCAAATGGCATGTAGTCTTGAATAGCCAACCCTGCCTCCACAGTGGTGCACCAGTGCCAAAGAAAGGTCTAGCTGCACCCATGGTCATTCTGCTGTGAGGATGCTCTGATTTGTTTGCATTTGTTTAAAACAATCAGGATCATCTTGGGTGGTGTAAAGCACATGATGCAAAGACAGGGATTCTGTAAACCTCGACACATTAGGAGGGGAGAATGCAGACTGAAACAGTCATCCAATGGCAAACTTAAATGTAAATTCAAGGTCTGGTGGGTCGAAACAAGACAGAGGGCTGTTTATTTCTCATAATACATCACATTATTGAATTTTTTGCTGTGTTTCACATTTATGTTGACTAAATTTTTACAATACAAGTTACCTACTCATCAGGAACACAAACACAAAAATTAATTCAATGAAGAAGACACCAAGAGCAATTTATGTTCAGAATCTTGCCTATGGGCATTTTGACCAAGACTGGAGGTGCCAACCAACGACCTTCCAATCAGTAGGTGACCTGCTCTAACTCCAGAGACACAGCCACCTGCATTTCCCTCTCTCTTTGACTGCTGGCTTTACACTCAAGAGAGAGAGTTTCAGAGTTGCTGTCAGCTATAAAAATATTTTATGTGTAATATGCTTGTACAGACTAGTTCTTCACAGCATAGCATAATCCTATTCTTAGGCCCACTAAAAGTCTGACCCTTTACCGTAATATCTGTTACTGCTATTGTTGCTTAACTTTGATGTCTTGCTGTTGAAATTCCAAGCCAGTTTCATGTCAGTTAATTTAGGCTCATGGGTTGAAATATAACTACCTTGTGTTTCAACTGTCACAATCCTGATGATTTATAAACTATAAAGGGAGAGGCCAAATGTAGAGGAAGTGATACATCTGACCAGAGTGGTCTTGCAACTGATTAGCTAAATGGTGTGATTTTTTGACCAAAAGATGTCTGCCTTTAATGCCCTGAAGTTTCAATTGTCACAAACAATTTAAATGTTGTATAATCAAGCATCAGTGAATCATTTTTAAACGTCAACCATAATTTTATAATTGAATTTTTATATCTACACACACACACACACACACACACACACAACTTTAAAATAACATTTAATAATGGAAACAAAATAAGAGACTAAATAACATTATTAAAGACATTACCCTAACCAAAAACTCTGTTTTGCTACTTTGTAACTTCTCTCAGTTTTAGCTTAAAACATTAAAAACAAATTTGAAATGCTGTGTATTTGCATTTTACATGAGTATTATTAAGTTCTACATCACTGCAGTTACAAAACGTATTTATGTGATGGTGTCATATAAGGCAAGCTATTTCAAAACAGTAACTAATAAACCATTCAGTGATGTATGTCAGAAACATCCGAGGGATGGTGACATCACAGCAACAGCAGGTTTTCTTGAGTTTTCACTCTCACTCTTAAATAATTATTGTGTGCAACGAAAGAAGACACTATACTGGTTACGTTTTATTAAAGTTGTGTTTTAGAGAAAAAAATGTTTTAAAAAAAGTAGGCTCAGAAAGAACATGGCCAGTTTATAACTTGCAAAGGTAATTTTGCTTCTTTTAGTTTAACTTTCTTTTTTACAAATGTTTCAAAAAGTGTACCGTGTGTGGGCTTTGTATTATATCATGCAACATAACTAAACCAAACCAATTCAGTTACTTGTCATCTCATATTTGATATAGTGGTAGAGATGGTAAAATGCAGATGTCTATTTGTCAGTGTAGCTGAAGCACACTTGACTTTGCCTCTAGCACCACCAGGAGATTGAAATTTTTTTTTGCCTCTTCGTGTCAGTTAAATTGTAATCTTATAGCAACCTTTCGAGCTTTGATGCATTTTCACCATCAAAGAAATATTTCAATTCAACACAGTACCGTATTTTCCGCACTATAAGGCGCATCGGATTATAAGGCGCACCTTCAATGAATGGCCTATTTCAAAACT
>JAQMCX010000029.1:17641994-17652844 GCA_029814765.1 Acanthurus leucopareius
GGGTTTTTTACCACAGGGTATGTGCAATATGTGCAATGTGCAATATGTGTTATGTATTTGTATGTGCAATATCTTGTGATGTGCAATGTTGACTATGTGCAATTCATTATGTTGTTTGTCTTATCACACTGTAGAGACATATTGTGCGCAGCATACGAGTCCAAAACAAATTTCCCTATGGGGACAATAAAGTATATCGTTTCGTTTTTCGTTTCAATTGCACATGCGTGTTTGTGTCCACCCCCATCATTCCTTTGCAGTGTGAAAGAGCTTGCACATGCATACTTGTGTTCTTCCCAACATGGATCCCGTTCAGGACAGGGACCATGGATTTATGTAAGCGGAGCTAGCTTATGGGGAATGCTGCTGTTATGGATATATAATGAGGAGGTATAATCCGTTAACAATAACATTTATGATATTAATAATATATTATATAATAATATCAAAATTAAGATATTAGATTAAGGTTTAGATAGATTGAGTGTGTTGGTTAGGGGGAACAGTGCAATGACAACAAAATGAATAGGCCTGAATAAAAAGGATATTTTCCAAAAAAAGAAAAATGTGATCATCACAAAAAGAAAAAGAAAAGATGGACCCTGGCTTGTCTTTACATTTTTTTAGCATCTCAAAAAAACCCTAGCAGGGATTGTAAAGCTTTGCTATACCTGATAGTGGCTTTAAAGTACTAAAATTATGCTGTTTAAGAAAATCTTCATTTTCAAAGTGGTAAATGAACACCATCATGCAAAAATAAGCCAAGGCTATCAAACTTTATGTGAGGATGACCTACCATAAAACAACCTAACTCAATGGCAATGTTTTCACCCAAATTTTTTTGGCCCTATTTATCCACCCCGGCTTGGTAGTTCTCCACTGGCGTCAGTTGGGGACGGAAAATAGGATTATTTTCATCTCTGGATGAAAATATCAATTCTCTCATCCCTTCTCTCTCCTTCCCACGTTGGACATAGCTGTCTCCTTTCGACCAAACATTTTGTTTGTTAACGTAAAAAAGACTCCTATTATAATTTTGTAATCTATGTAATCACAAACACAAACCAGCCAAATCAAATCAAATCTTAAATACTGATTAATTATATTAATAATTCTTAGTTATTATTAATTTATTTCTTGACATGGTATAAAAAACTAGGTAACATCGGTTCATTAATACACAAGTAACCTAAATGTAAACTTGATGTAAAAAAAAACCAACTTAGATTTTCAACAAACACGCAGCAAAGGCTTCTTCAGAGCACGTCTTGTATTAGGGACACCATGAGTGATGATCAGAAAGGATGAATATATTGAAGTCATATAGACCATTGGCTTAATGATTTGAAGATTTCTTTTAAATTAAATGAAGGTAAAAAAAACCCCCACTACATTAATATATACATGCTACTATGTAAGTTTGGCTAATATCGCCATTAATTGTGAGTGTTGGATTCTTAAAAGCATGTAAGGTTAACATTAGCCTCATTACGTGACCAATATATTGCATAAAGGAGATTTTGTGTATAAAGGAAGGAAAGCCCAGCAGCTGCACCCTCTCCAGTTTTCATTCCTCTGTAAAACTGTGTTCTCTTTTTTTGCTTTACGGGTATGGAATGAACTGCATGGTGCAATCTCCCTGAAAGCACTTCCTTCCTTGAACTCTTTTTAACATCTTTTACTCTATGCCCTGAAGGAAATGTTTTGCTGCTTTCCATATTTGACCTCTGATGGACAGTATTACAGATACCGCTGTTTTGGCCTGCTGACTCCTCTTCTTACTATGCTAGATTTTCGCACTTTGAAAATGTATGGTATGTTTGTTCTGTTATTTTAATGGTTGTTTTTATTCTGCTTTGTAACTGCGTATGCTGCCATCTTGGCCAGGACTCCCTGAAAGAAGAGATTATGTATCTCAGTGGGACCTTCCTGGTTAAATAAAGGATACATTTATTCAGTTAAAGGATCCTATTGAAATTGCTCCATTTATTACAATGGCCCAAGTAACAAGGTTGTGAGGACCACATGTTTAGAAACTCAACAAATTTGGCATGCCCAACAGTTGTGGTGAAAATTTACCAATAGTACAGTTTTCAATGATGGGCATGGCAAAATGGCTTTGCCTCGCCCCTTAAATAGCAGCTCCCACAGCACCTTTCAACAACATGCACAATTATGTACATGTGTATCAGGTGCAGACACAAAAAAATCTCTTGGACCGATTCCTTAAACCCAACAGGAAGTTGGCCATTTTGAATTAAACAGCTATTTTTGCCAATTTGATCTTATTGTATTTTTTTCAAATTTGTACTTGAGCATTTATCAGATTGACTTCAGATTTTGAGTGTGTCATCCAGACCACTTCGTGATCAGAAGTTTCAAGGTTCAATCTATACCAAACTTCACGTTTGAAGAGAGTCCTGACCTGAACATATCTGTACCTCAAAATTCAGCTATATTCACATTCACATTTACTGGCCACAGGAAATGATGTCCCATTACCATGTGCCATACTTACACAAACTACTCCTACAAAATCAATAATAATAATAATTTTAATTATGCAGCACCTTTAATAACAGAAATTTTAAAAAGTGCTTTGACAAGCCAAGCAAACAAGACAAGAGCAGTAAACAATTAACGTAAAAGATAAAACAGGGAGGCAAAGCACAACTATCTATTTGGATATAAAGCAGAGAGAGGCTCAAAACTATGGAGAGGGCCTGTGCAAATATAGGTACAGTAACAGCACAAGATTAGTGAAGTTAAAAAGATGATTAAAGGATGTTGAAAAGACAACATCTCAGGATGAGAAATAAAACACTAAAAAGATGAGAAAGCACAAGAAAATACATAAGAGAATACAGGAATCAATCATCAAAAAGCATCTGAATTTCTTCAAATTCAGTCACCTTTTCAATTTCTCTTCAATGAACAGTGTGGCCATAGTAGGGCAGCCATTTTCAGTGTTATCTCATCAAACTTGCCACAGCAGTCACACATTAATCTCTGATAAACCTTTCAGTTTGTGGGCAGGGGTACAATCGCTGTAAAGTGGCCCGCACAAAATTTCAACAAAGTAGCCCTCATAGTGTGTTTCACCTAGATGTACAAAATTCTGAAGGCACATATACCTTGTCAGGATGTAGAAAAAGTCCTCTTGGGGCCATGATCATAACCCAACAGGAAGTCAGCATTTTGAATTTGCTGTGGATTTTTGTACTTTTTTTGTTTTCCACATGTTGCATTTTAACAAACTCTTCCTTTATACTTTATCATACCGGCTCGAAATTTGGTGTGCACACTTGTAAGACCTTTGTGGTGAAAAGTTCTCAAAAGCTTTCAGTTTTGATCAACAGGGTGCCTGTGGCAGGGTGGCTACTTTGGGCATTTTGCCATGAAACAAAAAATACGTACAACTTTAACAAACATTGTCCTAATGGGTCAAACTTCACATATGTGTTCAGAGTTCAGGCCTGAATCCAACGATATTTCAATTTTATATCACCGTTTGAGCGCCACCTATTGGCAACAGGAAATTAAATGTTTTACACTTTCAAGTTTTTCTCAAGTTGATTAAATCCACCTCAAATTTAATCAGGAAAGCCTAAAGACCTTGATGATGATGGTACGTTGCAACTACTGTTTGTTTAAATTAAAGGACTTAACCATGGCGGCGGGGTGAATGTTGATGTTTCACCAAGAAAAAGGGAAGTTGTTGTAACTTTACTGTTTCTTGAGCTATCTGTCCCAAATTTCACATGATGATAAAGAATTCCATTCTCAGGAAAATGATGTGCCAATTAGGTGTCACACACATGGTGCCCCTCTGTGGTTACCATGAGTAAACCCTATATTTATCCCTATATAGCAATGATGATGTGAATTACATTAAAGTCTTGTGCACACACTCTTTGTACAGGAACTTGACGTGCAAGTGCTCTGCGTTTTCTGGGAAGACTACAGCACTCCCCTACAGGCGCTGGGGTGCAGGGGCCTGTTAAACGCTGCTTGCAGCTTTAGTTTACATTGAATTAGGTGGTGAGCTGCTAACAGGTGCAACAAGGATTGCAAGAGCTAAATTAGATGAAGTAACCTTTCAATCTGTCATATTATGACCAATATCTTGTTTGAACATTTTCTCTACCAAAGGCTTAGTTTCGAGGTCAAGTTACATTTAACAGCCTTGATAGGATTTTGGAATTTGTCTGATTTAAAGGCAGTGCTATCTCGCAGAGGTTGCTGATTTTTGAGCTTTACTATACAGTTTTGGAGAACTAACATTGCATTAAAAAGGTTATTGTTTTACATCAAGTTTAAACAGTCACATTAACAACCACATCAACTGTACCTCACCATTACTATGTTATTATTAAATAAAATTCTTTTAGTTAAGTTTCTAAGTCAGCTGTTTTCTTCACCTCAGAGCACCCACTGTGCTATACATACTTAGTGCACAGTGTGTGCTTAATGGCATATTATAGCCTGCCTATAGCACAGCAGCATTTTTCTAAGGAGTATGACTCACCTTTAGTAGTACAGTGAGATTTGTGTCCAGGTCCATTAAAATTATGTGTAGAGGTTCATATTCAGTGTTAATACTGTAGCTGTGTGCATATACGCAACAATACATGCAACTATCAAACCACATAACTCCACCTAATAACTGAATGAGCACAATGGAAAAACATATCTGTAGCATCAAGAGTAAAAAACACAGAGCTTCCTAGCTGGTCATTAGCACACTGGTAGAGCAACGCAGTGCTGGTAAGGCTAAGATTAACAAAAACCACTGGAACAGTTTTAACTGTGATGTTTTCACAATGAGAGCATCCCTCACCGTTGCTTCCATTTTTTCCAACACATATGCTGAGGCAGCCCCATTGAGCTCACTGGTGAAGCTAGCTGCTATCATATCAGTCACACACTGAGGTTTGTTGTTCTGCGGTAGCCTCTCCCCACATTTGTGTGAGCAGCATATGACTTCCCTCCTCGATATTTACGATCAAGTTTGAACATGAATGAGGCAGCAGCAGCAGATTCAAGGAACAAGGCTAATACAAAATTATGCATACATATCATCATGGCCATACTGTTCCAGGTGAAGTCATAAAGTTTTGACCATAAGTAATGATGACACACGATGTATAAACATTACATTCACTCAAGAAAAGATGCATATAAGGCACAGTGACATTACTTCACCTAAAATACTGTCTATGTTCAAGCAGTCCATTATTCCTCTTTTCCTCCATTCTATCCTGCCTATTCTATCACTTAAACAATGTATAATATCTAAAAATAATTTAAACGAGGGTAGCCATCAAATTAAGATACCTTTATTAGGAAGTAGTGGGTACTCTCTAACGTTGTCAGTCTTACTATCCATTTTGCTGTCATTGTTGGCAGACACCCACTGCCTCTGCACTAAAGGGGTGGTGGTAAGCTGGTGGCATTCACAAACCTCTCTTTGGATTAGTCTATGATAGGGCTATTAATTGTTAAAATAAATGTTACAACTGAGTAGATAAACAAAGCTTTACATCACATTTTCACAAACCCTGTGAATGCACTGAGGAAGTTACTCTAGCTAGACAGTTGTCAACGGTTGCAGCAACAGGTGGTTTGGTTCAGTGAAATTTCAATTAAATATTACAGTTATGTTAATTCAGATGTACAGTTTTATAGCTCATTAAATATAAAATTTAATTGTGTTTTACATTACACTTCCCGTCCTACCAAATCTCCTTCACCAGTGAAAATGGTGGCTTGCCACCACACCAGTCAAAAAGCCCAGGGAAAACCATTAAAATCTCTTGAGTAGCCCTGGGCATCATGACATCAGATGCACAAGAAATTCAACTGGCATGCTTCCATTGAAATGGGAATAGCACATTAAAGGAACAGGGTGGATTTTCAAATTGATACAATCCAGAAAACTACATTGCTATCACTGAATCAGAAATTTGAATGAGACTCATGAAAATATTGCATCACTTCAGCTACTACTCAAATACACTTTATAGAATGTAGTTTAAAGTCAGAGCAATTGACTGGTCTGTCTCCAAATCCCTTATGGTGGGAAGAACGGCTGCTATAAATGCTTAAAATGTGGCATTAGAGAGTCAACTCTTCAGCTGATACCACTAAAAGATGGTACAGGACAGGCTACAGGACAGGCTAGAAGGTCCAGACCTCCTTATTTACATTATAATTAGTCTTTCTGAGTTAGAGGGGATTTCTAGCATATCATCCAAGCCTGGAACTAAAAATATGTATGGAAATGAGGGTCATGGTGCCAAAAGAAGTGGCAGACTTAGAAATACTGAAATAAGCTGGACAGTGCAAGGCTGATTTTTTTGTTAAGTTATTAAGGCTTGCAAATACACATTTAGGTACATATTTCTAAATTTAAAAATGCCTTGTCTTTGCCAAAGGGAAATTTAGATTTGAATTTACCTAGGGGGAAAGGCATATGGGGAAAATTTTTAAACTCAAGGTTCTGTTCACATTGAAACCATATCTTGAGGATATTTATGATGTCTGGATGGTTAGCAAAGAGTTTGATAGAAAAAGGTAAGACTAGAAGTGACCAGGGCTCTAAGGTATGATGCAGGATGTGGCTTTAAAGTGACACCAGTCTGTATTGAGAATGTGAAGATCATTAAAAGATTTTTTTTGAACATTTTTGGCCCAAAAGTAGTAACAGAGATTACAGCCACCTTGAATTTAGGTCTCTGTAACAGTTCTAGTTGTATTCTTTGGCTCTTACTGTTCTACATGAATGAAATGAAAGCCTCATCAATGAATTTAATAAAGATTTGGAAGAGAGAGTGTAATACATTGAAACAGATAGAATAATTTGGGGAGCACATTCATTTTAATACAGTTCACTTTTCCTGCAAAGAACAAATTTAACATTTTCCACTTTGTCAGATCTAACTTAACTTTCTCAAAAAGAGGACAACTCTTCTCCTGATAAAGAGTCTCCATGTATTATATTAATGCCCAGATATTTAAATCCATTTCTGGGCATTTGAAATGGTAAGGCAAGGCACTGTCCTGTTTTGAAGAGCATGTCATTAATGGGGTAACATTCACTTTTAATAAAATTCAATTTATAGCTTGAAAACGTGCCAAAACTCCCCAAAACATGGACGATAAGGCACACCTAAAACAGGGTCCAATACATACATCAATAGACCATCTGTATTTAGAGATTAACTATACTCCTCCACCTATGGAATCAATTTAATGATGGCAGTGATAAAAGGGTGATGGATAAGGGCTCTATGGCCACAGCAAATAGCAGTGAACTAAATGGGAATCCCTGAAAAGTCCCTCCTGACAGTTGGAAATATTGTGATTGCTTACCATTTGTAATTACAGAAGCTTTGGGTGAAGTATATAACAGTTTATTCATGAAATGAAATTAGGTCTTTACCCAAAAAATTTTATACATGCAAATAAATATGCCCATTTGACCCCATCAAAAGTCTTTACGTCCAGTGTGATAACCACCCCAGGTACCACACTGACCACAGGCGAGTGAAAAAAATTATTAAGAGCCTATAGACATTTGTAAATGAGTGACATCCCATAATAAAACCAGTTTGAACAGCAGAGATCACAATGTGCATTGTGGTTTCTAGGCGCAGGGCAAGAGCCTTGGCTATAATCTTCACACTATTTAGGAGAGAGATGGGTTGATATGAACCGTATTCAGTGTTAACTTTACTTGGCTTAAGCAGGAAGGTAATTGATGCTTCAGTCAGTGTATGTGGAAGTGACCAATAGGACAAAGAATAATTGAACATATCAAGTAAAACTGTAGACAGTTTGTGTGAGAATTTTGTAAAGAAGTCCATAGGGTGCCCATCTGAGTCACTTGCCTTACCATTTTGCATTCCCATAATTGCATTAGTTATTTCTGCATGTTTTAATCGAAGTTCAGGCTCAGTCCTTTGCATTGTGTCTATTGAAGGAGCCGTGAGGTTGTTGAAGAAATTTTCCATGTCAGTGCTGCCATTTGTCATTTCTGACGTATATAGGTTTTGAGTAAAATTAGTTAAATATGTCTCAATAGTTCAGTAATAATTAAGTAATTTGTCAATAGTTCACCAATAATTCAATTATTTACCATTTATTTACTTATATGTGAGATATGTTCAGAAACTGGGTAGCACTTAAGTTGATGTGCTAAAAGACAGCCAGCTTTATCCCATGTTCAACAACTTACTGTATACCTGTGATTTTAACAAGAGCTGTTCATTTTCAGTTGATAAAAACTCTAATGTGTTTGAAGGTCCAGTTGTCCTTAGCAGAGTGGAAAAACAATTATCTTAATATTGTTAATAGCTATGTTAGCTATTGCAAATATTATTTGATAGCTATTTCAAAAGAACTGTGAGAATATTACACTATCCAAAAGGGTGAATGGTATTTCCGGAGTAGGTCTTTTTCCATGCAATATATGATTTTTTACTCTCTGAACTCTATCTCTGGTTTTTGTATCTCTGGAAGATCTTATTTTTTTCACTGACATTTTTCTTTATGGCAGATCTAATGACATAAATGTTTATTTCATTTATTTTTTACAAGATTAATTAAAACAATAGGAAAGAGAAGAAGGATTTATAGTCACAGTCTACACCTAGTCTGTGAGAACTGATGTTATCTTGACTGACATTGACTTGTAATATACAAGACTTATCATTTGTGTTAAATTGTAGTTGTGTCCACAGAGCTTAACATTTTCCTATTCCTTTTACGAGAGATCCTAAAAGTTTGCCGTTGCCACACGGCCTGTTATGAAAAGACATTAATTTTTTATGTGATCAAGTGTTTAATTTACACTAGACTTTTTATTTTGGGTATATCATCATAGGTGCTGGGTTAAAACTCATGGATGGAGTCAAAGTGATTGATCTGTATACAGATGCAGCGCATATCAACAGTCCACATAGGAAAAAGCACAAGAGTGGGAGTTGGATTGGAAGGACTGAAGGGGGTAAAAGAATTCAATTACAAAACCAATAAAGTAGCTGTGTGAAGTGTTGTGGAGGAGAGGAATTACATCTCAGTAGTGGTGAATGGCCTCCAGCTCTTTGTGTCTGTGCTATCATTGTCTCCTCCTCCCACAGCTTTCCCGCTTTTAATTGCCATAAACTCATGCATATTCACAACAGGTGTCAAGCCTTTTGCTGGTGATAGATTGGAGTGTATTGTAAAATTTGCATAGAAATTATGCTTTTGTTTAGATAGGTGCAAAAACTTGGCTTGTTTTGCCCTTCTTCTCCTCAGAACCATCTGTTTGGCAACACACAGACGTTCAGAATGGGCTGACACAAACAGTTTACACATCTTTGTAAATGTCATGTTCTTTGTGTTTACGGGAAGTAAAATGAAAAATATCCTTTTTTCATTTAACCTTATTCACATCTTGGTATAAATTAAACAATGTAAACAGCATATGTGTAGACTAAAAGCCCAAAGTAATTCATCAAAAAGCATGGACCAACAACAAGATTGAATTTGTTTTCAAGTTCATGTCTCTTTGAAAATGATTTCATCTGTGACAGAAAACAAAATGTAAAATATATGTGCTATATATGGACTTTCATCAGGCACAGTCTAGTGGGACAAACAGGCATTGCAGATGTGTTAAAATATTCGTCTACAGGTTTGGTATTTGCCTGTTAAGGCAAACACCTACACAACAGATTGCTACTAAACCACATTACGGTTTATTTGAAAAGAACAGGAATTTTTATTTGCCCTTATCTTGTAGATTTTGACCACTTGACAGTAGATATACCATTTGTTTTTGGGTTTTTTTTTCATTTTGCCCACAACAGACAGTGAAAAGACTTTTCTGACACAAGGTTCAAATGCTTACAATATATGAACATTTTATGTGGGTGTTGGCTTTCCTGTGACTTCGTCCCATAATGACAGATCACAGAGCTCACTACACACTTTAGAGCCCCACAATGAAGTTTTTTTACCTTAAAATTATAGTTTACATTTCACTGACTTTTAACAGGGAGAACAGTGCCCCTGCCATTGACAGCGTGCACGACTAGCCTGGTACTGGACTATGTAACTTTGGTTGCCTGCCTGACACCTTCTCACAACAACAGTGTCTCTTTACATCACACACCAACATCCATACCTGTGGCTTAGCTATGTGAAGCTATCTAGCTTACTAGTCTCAGTATGGCAGAAATGCCCAAGAGACCAAAGATGACGTTGTTGGGAGGAGAGGGAGGTGAGGAGGAGAAGAAGAGAGAGTAGCCAAGCATGGGACTGGACAAGAGTTGTTAAAGGACAGGATTTTAAACATTAGCGAGAGTTTCATGAATCAGTGGGCTGCATGTCAGACCATGAGCAGGCTATGTTGCTATTGGATGAATAATGATGAATAATAAGAACTAAATGAATGAATGAATGAATGAATTTATTTCAAACATATACAAGAAAATGTCACCATTTATACATACAAACGAAAGAGATGACTAAAGAGCAACAAACAAAACAACAAACTAATGAAAACAAGAACAAAAAAAAAAGAAAAAAGCTCCATATGTTTGAAAAAGGAATAGGAAGAAGTAAACACGTTTTTAAATTCCTACCCCTTTTTAACTATTCCTCAGTTTGTGACAGCATTTATTCTATATAAACTGATATAAACTGATGAATAAAAAGCTTGTTTCAAGCTGCTACGGCTGTGTGTGTGTGGGTATGTCTTGTGCCTTTATCTCTCTCTAGTAGGCGACAGGTGAATCTGCTTGGTGTGATGAGTGGGGCGAAGAGGAAGGCATAAGAAGGCACAGCCACGCTGACTCGGG
>JAQMCX010000029.1:17655658-17670674 GCA_029814765.1 Acanthurus leucopareius
TAGAAATTCAAGGTGACATCTGATATGTAATTGTGGCTGTATTTCTGCTATTGTTGTTAGGACTGTGATGACCCAGGCATGTCTCACATCACCATTGGAATCCTGACCATCATTCCTGAGGACGGACAGATCTCCCTTGACTCACTGCACCTTCAGCCTTCAGGTACCGCAATCATTTTGGAAGGAAGAATTCTGATGGATGACCTTGAAAATCTTCCACATGCCATGTGCTTGCTCTTTGGACTTACTTACGCCCTGAATCTGGAGTACCCTCAACAACTGAAGTACACCTTTGACTTCATTCAAAGGGTGCTTCTCTCGATTGGACATAAATCCCTAAAACCAAAAATACAATCACTCAAAAATCTTCTGATGCAATGAGTGAATGTAATCACGATGTGAATGTGACATGACATCTTGGGTCACATTGATACCTTTACCCTTATTGGAAAAGTGATATTTTTTTTCTAGTTTGATCCTTTTTTGTGGGAGGGAGCCTCATCGCCCTTTCAGACTACTGAATGGTTTTTATGTTCATGAGGAGAAACATGAACACCTACTTTCCTTTTAGCTTTTGTTTTTCTTTTGTCTTGATGCTGAAATGATTGTGGTGATATTGATAACCAGCATCAGGTTCTTTAACCAGTTATCACTGACTTAATACCTGTTGTATGTCCATCTCTAGTGCAGTTCTAAACTCAACCACTAAGAATTTAAATCAGAAAGCTCAGCAGTTTTTATCGGGAGCTGTCTCAAACATAAGAATTACAGTTGCACATTCAGTTGAAAAAGTGATTTTATTTTGCAGTCATGCAATGGGTGGATTGGAAACAGTTGAGCTATATCTGCTGTTCACTTTACTGATGTTAAGATAAATGTTAGGCCCTGCAATTGACTATTGAGTTTATCTGTAGTTCACACCATAGTCAACAGAGATATTAAGCAGGGATTCTCAAAGTTTTAATGACTGAGGGAACCCCTGTATGTAAGGTGAACTTCAGTAGTTTTCAACCTGGACCCTATTTTTCCATGTGTTCTGAACAAAAAATGTTAAGTTATTAAACTTGGTTTTCCATTCAAACTGTTGTCTTTCTTTGTTTCCATAGCTTATCACTTTAAGTTCAGCTTACTTGAACATATCAAGGCAATCGGTTTCCTGATAATTTGCTAGTAATGTGAATGCTTAAACTTGTAAGGATAACTTATTTTTACAAGTACTGCTTAATTAACATAACTCACAAGTTCAAGTAGTCAAAAATTGACATTTTATAGTCAACCTAACTAATGAATCTGAGTTAACTTTACTCAAGTTTACTGCCACTGTATGAGTTGTCTGAATTTATATTTTATAGTTAACCCAATTAATGATTTTTAGTTAACTTCACTCAAGTTTACTGCCATTATCTGAGTTGTCTAAACACAGTTATTTTCAGCTTTAACAACTTAAAATGACTCATCTACTTTACTTGGGAATTTTGAGGCAATCGGTTTCCTGACTTTTTTTAAGTAAAGTGAACTAATTACAATTTACAGTGTACCCCGTGTCCGCTACGCCCATGCCTGGCTCATTTTGATCAAGACCTTAACACATACTATGCATACATGGCAGAGAGCCCTTGCATTACATTCATTTAGATGACACTTTCTCCAAAGTGACTCACAATAAGGTCTTGCTGCTCTGCATGCTCAGTGAGTTATGATTCTTTCTTTGCAATACATACATAAAATTACCACTGAAGTAAATTCATGTCCACTGAAACCTGTTAGACCACAACAAATGCTAGTTAAGCCAACTACTCATAGTGGTGGTAATGTACTGCAGCAAGCAAAATAATAAGACAGTAAATGGTTGGAAATCAGGGAACTACAGGCATTAGTCTGCTGTTAATCAAATTAAGTTTTTTAGCAATATATTTTATGTTTATTACTTAGAGCAAATATTAATAAATATTTTTACTATACCTCATAATTATGTTTATATTGTTCACTTTGACTCTGCAATTGAAATTAGCCTATAATAGTAATAGTCATAGTGAAAACAATTGCTTCACCATTCCTTCCATGTAACTTACATTTACAGTATTTGAACAAAATAAAAATATGAAAGTAAGATCGGAGGGAGATAAAAAAGTAATCAAAAGATATTTAGGCCAGTTGTTAATGATTATACGGTTACATTGATTAAAAGGGGAATATTTTTGCGTTATATCATTACCGTCAGCTGTGTTGGCCATGTCTTTACATTCAAGTGCAAGTCTATGTCCAGGGCTGAACGTCACCTGTTGTGGTACGTAATTTTTTCGTCCATCTCAGTGACTAAGACCTCCTCTTGACCTCTTCCTGTCAGAGTTATCGAGTATTTAACCACAGTGAGACGTTTTTAAAGGCATTATCATATCAAACAATTTCTTCTTTATTTCAGTAACAGTGCGACCCGCTGATGAAACGGCGTTAACAGCACTTAAGATTTTTTTTTCTAATTTCTTTGCTTTAGTGCGTCCTTTAACACCGCTGCTGACGTAGCTAAAAATGACAACTTTTCTTTTGTGGATCTCTGAGAGCAGCTCTTTAATTTCCGAACTCGTAAGGCCTCATATTTGATGCCATTTTCATGAATGTTCTTTTCTAGGCTTGCAGGACAGGAAGCGTAGTCTTACATGATATTATCGGGGCGTTATTTATGGTAATTTTAGAGAATTAAAAGCTTTTTGTGAATCTGACGAGGCATGTTCGTACGAGCTCACCATACGAAAAAAAGAAATAGAAAGATAAGATATGAATACGAACATGTTTTCGCAAGAGGTCCAATAATTGTCGTTCAGTTTGCAAATAGAAAGCATAACGTTGATATGTTGGGACAGTCGGAATAACCTAAGGATGCTGCAATGTATGTTGATGAGCACTTGACCGAGAAAAACCTTAACAGATTTAGAAATTAGCTTGCAGTGTATATTTTTGCAAATGTTATTTATAAACTTCTTTTGTTCATAATATGATAGATGAAAATTTTATTTTCCTCGGGAAGTAACAGAGAGTAAACTTTTTGAGAAGGAAAATCCCTCAGCTTTATCTGTAATTACAAAAAATATGAGCAGTTAAGTTTTCTGACATTAACCGGACATAGTTTAATCTTAAGTATTACATTGATCTGGAGGCTAATTTTTATTGTAATTAGAAATCAAGGGCTGAATACGTTTCTGAGAATTAGTTTTATAATCTTAATTTGGATGTTTTTTTGCTTTTTTTTCAATTGTACATTTTAATAGTAGAAGCCCTGATACAAATTTTGTTCAAATCAAAGACTATTTAAAATTATTAAAACATATGTTCTAGGCTGTTGCTACAGGTGAGAAATGGTTAACAAATGAAATAGGTTTTGATTTTGTGTTAGAAGAGTAAAAAAAATATTAAAGTAAACCGAAAAAATGAAGGAGGTGGATTTTCAGTGTGAAGAAATTGATAGTACTGTATTTAATGAGTCTGACATTAGAATTTTTATTCTACCAAGTTTAATAAAACATTCCTGATTCGCTTATATAGTGCATCTGTTTCTTGCCTTGAGACATTTGTAAATACTGCTGTTGATATTCTGGGAAAGGTATGTAATAAAAAACTATTTGTCTGTAATGCCTTTGATAAAATGAAATGAACAGAAACTGATATTAGATTTTCGTAATACAGTTTTTAGTTTTGGGGTTCTGGGCCCTGATTGCAAACCTTAAGTGCCACACATGATAACATTTACCAGTGCTCATTTTCAAACAAAAAGTGGTTTGTTTAAGAGTAATATTAGTAATCACCTGCCTATTTGTGTAATACTACAGAATTTTAATGTTAAATGCTCAATTGGTGAAAGTGAGCTTTCTTACAAATTAGTGAGATTAGAACTCCAGAAAGAATCAAGGCCCTTAAGATGGAAGTTGAAAACTGTAATTGGGTTTGTATGGATGATCCTAATCAGGCCGGTGATGCTTTTTTGTTCACATTCTTAGAATTATATAATAAACATTATATAATAAACATTGTTTTATAAGTAAGTGCTGGGTACAACATAAACATAGAGAAAAGTCATAGATGACTTAAGGTCTACAAATAGCTTGCAAAAAGACAAATCTACTGTACAAGAAATTTTTGCAGTCAAGAACTAGGGAAAGTGATGATAAACACAAGTTTTTTAAGAACAAAGTGATTACCATTATGAGTTAACAGAAAAAGTGTTTACTTATTCCTACTCCTTTTTCGAACATATGGAGCTTTTTTTTTTGTTCTTGCTTTCATTTGTTTGTTGCTCTATAGTCATCTCTTTCATTTGTATGTATAAATGGTGACATTTTCTTGTATATGTTTGAAATAAATTCATTCAATTCAATTCAAAAAAGAAGAGCTATTACAGAGAAATATTGAAGGACATTAAAAATAATGTTAGAAGGACTTGGAAAGTAATTTATAATATCATTTGTAACAGGTGTAACGCTGAACTTCCAAATTATTTTTTAAATGCCTCTAATACTACAGTGGACAACCTGAAAAATATTGTTGAAAACTTCAGTGACTATTTTTTGGGCGTTCGGACTACTTTGGCCAGGAAGATTGATGTCCTTCCCTGACAAAATGGATATGTTTAATAATATGATAAATAGTAATATTAGTTCAGTGATTAGTGGGGTAAATTAAAGAGATGTCATTGAAATTGTATGCAAATTCAAAAAGATCAACTGACATTAAACTCCGCTGATATGGCAGTTATTAAAGAATTTGGTTTTTTTTATGTTAGGACCTCTGACTTATATATTTAATCTATCTTTCCAGTCAAAAGAAAAAACAAACAAGAACATATGCACCAAACTATATTCAATGACACATCTTTAACAAACTCCTGACACAGACTTGTGTCTTAATGATAAACAGTCACATAGTTACTTAAAGTCTCTCAATAGACAAATTATCCACACAATAAATACAATAATAGTAATACAATAAAATGTGTGCATGCAGATGAAAGCGTCCGAGAGCATCTAAGCTGAGAGTTTAAATGCAGGAGTGTTCCTCTCTACCAAAGGAGAAGCCTTTGCCTCTGTCACTCTGGAACCACTACTTAAAACACTGGCAGTCTTTTTGAAGGTGCTGAAGGTCCGCAGATTAGACGATTGCAGAGCAGCTGCAGAGTGTGCTACTTCTGGCTCACCAGCAAACCCAGGAGAGAGAGAGAGAGAGAGAAAGAGAAAGAGAGAGTGAGTGAGAGAGAGTGAGTGAGTGAGAGTGAGTGAGAGTGAGTGAGTTAGTGAGTGAGAGAGAGAGTGAGTGAGTGAGTGAGTGAGTGAGAGAGAGAGAGAGAGAGAATGAGTGAGTGAGTGAGTGAGTGAGTGAGTGTGAGTTTTAACGAAACACTTATTGGTCTGATTTACTCTTACAATAAGAGGGGGCTTATTAATCAAACAATTAACCTCCTCAAATTCAGATTAATCCTCCCACAACACACATATGCACAATCACACACACCCCAATCTTATCAGTAAAAATTAAGAACAAGCTTTTCCTGCAACACACTGATACCATTATGCATGTATGTATGTATATATTATGTATGTATATGTGAACTCCACTTTCAGCTGTGCATCAACCAGCCCCTTAAATATAAGTTCCGCATTAATTGACTCTGCCTGCTTCATTTTATTTCTTTTACTAAGCCTGTCCTAAGCTTCCTAGCCAAGACCGTAGCAAGGAAAGCAAGGATGCGAGTCTGGGACAGCAAAGCTACAGATGCTCCAAGGTTTCTTCCGTCTGACAAAAAGTGCACAACCTCTAACTTTTTGATCTATCAGTGTCACATGTCTGTTTGTAGCCACGGCCCCATGCGCCACCCTCCACTGGAGATTTGCACATCTTTTTTCTCTATAGGAGGTTTGTACAGGGACGTCCAGCTGCCTCCGGGAGATGACCCTGGTACCAACACACCCAACCACCTCAACTCCATGACACCACGCAATAATGCTTTGTTTCTAACCTCTACTGCTACAGCATACAGGCTATTCTTGGACAATTCAGAGAAGTCTGGAAGCTCTGGCGTTCTAAAGGTCAAGCGTGACCCACTCTCCACCTCCTGCTCCCCCACTGTGGCAGAAATGGGCAGCGATGGGAACTTCTGTTGATCTACCCAGGTCCCCATTTCCAAAGCCATCCTGAAGGGAATAGGAAAACTGCTCTTCTCCTCTTTCAAGAGTTTCTCCATGAGGTGCAGATAGTTGAGGCCAGTCTCTCTTAGTCTGGCAGCAGTCTTCTGCCCATAAGCTGACCAAACTCCTGCCAGCTTTGTCAGCCCAGCCCTTGTCAGGATCCTCTGAATGCTAGCTGAACCTAGCATTCTGGTATGTAAGAGAGGATTATGAAATAAGGGTTCTTCTTTCACACAACAATAAACCTTACTGCAGTCCCTGTCACTTTTCAAAACAGTTCTCCGTGCACTTAGAACATAATGGTGAAAACAGATAAGCAGAGATGTCAACTTCTGCCAGATTTATTAGGACCAGGTGTTTATCATGACACAATTTGTTCACCCATCGAAGCAGCAGAGATGCTGACTTAGACCAAAGCTGCTGCCTACTGTAAGGAAACTGCTGCACAACCTGTAGTCGGAAGACTGTCACCCGACCATACAGGTCAATCAGTCTCTGCCCCCCCTCGGACACAGGCCCTTGAGAGAACAGGGGACTTGAGCCAATGGAAACCTCCCCAGAGGAAGTTCACCAATAGTACATCCAGAGGCTCAAACACAGTAAATCAGTGCCACAACATTGATGCAGCCAAGTTATTAATGATCAGAGCTCTCCCTTTGTAGGACAACTGGGGCTGGACCCAATTCCACTGAGACAATCAGGAGCTGACTCCTTTGATAAGCCCTTCCCAGTTTTTCTTCTGGAAGTCAGTGCTCCCGGGAAAAATCCCCAAATACCTGAAACCTTCTGTGCCCCACTGCAACCCAGTTGGCAGTGTCAGTCTTACCTTATCTACTCACTTCCCAAGCAACAGGCTTTCACATTTTAGCCATTTACCTTAGCAGATGATGCTCATCCATACAAGTTTAAGCATCGCTCAAGAACCTGAGCATTGTATATCTAATGAAAACTGTGACATTATCAGCATAGGCTGACAAACTGACCCTCAGTCCCTCTACTCCTAATAAGGTCAGACCTGTGAGACCTTGTCTAAGTTCATTTAATAATGGCTCAATTGCTAATACATATAACATCTCTGATAAGGGACATCCCTGTCTAATGCCTCTCTGAACAGGGACTGGTCTCCCATTCAGCAACATAGTGGCATCTGAGTATAACAGCTTAATCCAGGATGTAAATGTCTTGCCAAACCCAAAGGCTCTTAATGTTTTTAACAAGTAACCACAACTCTAACAAATTATTTTTATTGATTGAGGGATAAAAGTCAAGCTCTTCCAGCCTTGTCCACAATGTCCCAAATTGGAAAAAAGTTATCCATAATTGTACACTCAGGCACACAGTACAGTATGTTTGACAGTTACCTACAATAGAGTTCTTCAGCCTGTTTGATAGACATTTTACTAAGATATTATAATCTGTGCACAGAAGTAAGAAAGGTGTCCAGTTTTTTAGCAGGCATGGGTCTCCCTTTTTTGGCAGTAGGGACAGGACTCAACAGGATGGTCCCAGAATTTAAACAGTAGCTGAAAACTTCAAGCAGACCCTTCCCCAACAGAGGCCAAAAAACCTCATAAAACTCTGAGGGAAGTCCATCTATTCCAGATGACCGACCAGAGCTGAGCTGCTGAACGGCATTGGATATCTCCTGGAAGGTGATGGTAGAGTACAAGGAAGCTGCTTGTGTCTTATCAAGCTGGGGCATTGCCTCCTGTATGTTCGCTGCATGTTCTGAGTCACACTAGTCAGTGCTGAACAGTGTAGTATAAAACTCTATGGCCAGTCTCCACATCTGTCACACATCACTATTTACAGTGCCATCTGGAAGTCTTAGATTCAGCATTTGATGTACTCCCTAACTCTCTTCTCTAACTTAGTCGGAGAATCCATCACTTTGATAGTGGACACCCTCGTCCTTACTAGCACCCCTTTAGCTTTTTCCTTTAAAAACTTACCAAGTGCATCCCTCCTATTTTGTAAAGTAATACCATCACTTTTCATACCATTAATAAATCCATTTTCCAATGAGCTTATATCCCTCTCCAACTCTTCGAGACTTTTTTCAACATCCCTTATGTGGGAAACATACTGGAGGCACAAGATTCTAATTTGTGTTTTTCCTACATCCCACCATTGAGCCAAGTTATCAAAACAATCTGTCTTAAGTCTTCACCAATTCCAGAAAGTAGGGAGTGACTGACAGAATGCTTTGTCATGAACTAAATGTACATTAAATTGTGATGATCTAAGGAATGATCCAAGCAACCAGCAGGTGTCACTGTTGCTCTGGTAAGTCTGTTATTATATGTCTGATTAATGTAAATCCTATCTAAATGGGCTGCACTGACTCTACCATCAGTCATTCTCATCCCATGTATACTGTATAACAGCAGGATGGAGCTTCCTTCAGACGTCTATGAGGTCATTCCCTGCTCCAACACTAGATAGAGTGGAGGCTGACGGGGATGAGGCTTGGCTGTATCCTCTGAAGGATCTACTGTACAGTTCCAGTCTTCACCTAACACAATCATTGAACAACTGTTAAGCTATTTCAATTTTGCATTTAACTTATGAAACAGTCCTACATGTGCAGCACCAGAAGTATGTGCATACACATTTATAAATATAAATGATGTACCTCTGATGATTGCCTGCACTACTTGCTGCAAGTTTTTTGTGATTGAGCATCCATCACATGGATATGTTCCTTTTTGTTATGCAGTGTAATATCACAAAGCTGTCTGTATTCACACTCAGCAATTTTGCCATCAAATTTTCCTGCACCTTGTAGTTGAAACTGCGTTATATGAATATCATGTGGTATGAACATATTTAATAATATAGTTTGCTCCCCGTTTGTAAAATATGCCGCCCTGCAGCCAGTAGTTCATGTCCACACTGTTAAAAGAAAGTGTCTCGAAGCAGCCTAAGTGGTGGTCAAAGCTGCCATCAAAAGGTGGGTTCCAGATCCATGTCATTAATATTGTCTCAAAAAGTTGTGTAGAGTTCTTAGACTCATATGAGTAAATGTTTCAAGATTTTATAAAGGTGTTTTGGTACATCTATTATCATGTTCTTAAAGTAGCAGGAGCCAATTGTACAAAGCCATCATTTCTAGGCTGAAAAATCACTAAATGAACATATAAAACAGTTGTGCATATACAGAAGGGAAAGTGTGGTTGTGTCTGCTCTAGTCCTACTTCAGTTTCTATGTTTGACCTTCCTAATTTAATCCAGAAGATACTTGTGGGCTTTGTTATTAAGTATTCTGAGAGATACACAAAGGTGGCCTTGCACTGCTCCAGCTTTAAAGGTAAGCTATCTTAATTGCCTAGAGTAGTCCCCACCAAAATAGGACTTCCAGTTTGGTGGAGCAGAACAAACGGTTCACAGCAATGACCTCCACTCACTTCATTTGGCAATTTGCAGACACATCTGAAATTTTGTTGACAGCTACATACAACAGTCAGGTGGTTGGTGAGTTTTGATATGTGTTTGAAAGGCATTGCACACAGGACATCCTGTTTCTTTAACCTTTGGGGTTAGATATAGAGAAATACATGGCCTCTTTTGTATACAGCAGGTTAATTACGTAGACAGTCACTTGTCTTGAGTCCATGTAAAAATAAAGAAAAGCATACATAGGGAGAAAAAACTGAGAAGCAACAGCATAATAAAATTAAACACAAACATGGAATGGCTCACATCATTAAAGTTATCATTTTTAATGATTAATAATATTTAAATCTTGCCTGCATAATATCAGTTCTAATAGTGAGTTGTTTACAACTTCTGTGGTGGAATAAAGGGCAATTAATAAAATATAAATACCAGGTCAGTATTTAAGTATCTGACATTGTGGGCTTAATGAATTTACACTTGTTTGGGGCACCACCTCTGAAGAGGACAATCATTAAATTAAATGGATTGATTTGGTGACTAATATATGATTTAATAATCACCAATGATTCAGCTAATAGTTTAACCAAATCAATGATTTTGAATCAGTTAAACAGGCTATCTAAGAGACCGGAATTCTCGATTTAATTGATCTCTGTTCTCAATTCCAAAAAAACACACAAGACAACAACTGGGTCTAATTTAAAATGTTGATTAAATGATCAATTCTACGAAGCATTAAGACAACAAATAACAAAATGATGATAGTGAAATGGAATAATGAATGGGGAATGGTGGATGAGATGATATGGACGCTTATGATTAACTCTAAACGAAGTGGAACTTGGAAGTTGAATTATCTAATTTATTAATGATCAACTTTAAACAAAGTTGTAAAATTTCAGAAATCGAATTTTATCAAAAGTATTATTGTTTTGACATCAACCCAGTCATAGCAAAGGAGATGGTTTGTGCCCACTTCGAGTTGCGGAGGCCACAGCTGGAGAGGAGTTTGGTCCAAACCGGGTTTGCTTAGCTTTGGCTGATAACAGGTCTCAGCTTTGGCTGATAACACCTCTCACAACTCTGGGTGGACTTTTCTTGGTGTTGATGTGGTGCTCCATATGTGAGATGTAATGTTCTTGAGGCTGGCCAGATGACAAAAATTCTAACAAGTCTTCAACAAAACCGTGTTGGTGAAAATGAATGAATTAAGAATTTACAAAAATGAAAAAAGTACTGTAATGAAACTTTTGGTGGATTCAATTGAAGGCTTAACTTGACTATGGATGAAATCGTGAACACAAAAATTGATGAACTTAGCAACAACAACAACAATAACAACAAAAAACTTTTTTAAGCTTTAAACTATAGTAAAAGGAAAAAGTTGAGATAATGAGGTGTATGCAGAATAAGAGAGTACAATTGGAAAATCAGGAGAAGCTGAAAAGAGGTCAAAGAGTAAAAAAAAAAAAAAAAGAAGGAGTTAAGATTGCGCAAATTCGTGTTTTCTGGGGTTTTATTCCCTGAGGAGTGGGGCCCACGTACCAGTGGTGTTCATGGCTTTCCACCAGTCAAGACGCTATATTTTGCATGTCTTTCTCTCAAACGGTTGTCAGTAGTCAGGCTTCAGAGCTGTAAAGTTTTAGTTGATCACACCGTAATGAAAAAGAAATGGAAAAATATATGTGTATATTTCATCCACCATGACCCATTTAAATATCAACATAAAAGTGGAAAAAAGGAACAGTAAATTAATTACTGATGTAGCCATACTAAACAATAGATACACAGAAATTCTTAACTTTATGTTAGATCACTATTGAAATAAAAGAAGGAATAATTCTTAATATTACTATGAATACAGATAAAGATTTAACAACATTCTTTTGCCTTTAGTAATGAGATATACTGTATACGTTGAATCTTACCCAACATGTGCCCAACATGGTCAGTAGATGGCAATACTGTAACGTGGTAAAAACACTATTTAAAAACCAAAATTAGATTTTGGGTCTGGAACGTGTTTGAAACGTGCGCTTTTGACCATTTTGAATAAGATTTCCGACTGAAATTAGTGAATTCCGGTAAATGGATAAAACTGTCTTGTAAGGGTTTTTTTCTACTCTACAAGATGCTCAAAAATGCTGTTTCATCAAAGCTGCTGAAAAGTTTACAGTCTACCTAGTTTAGTTTAGTTTAGTTTAGTTTATTTGTTTAGCACAAGTTTAGTACAAGTACAAAACTGTGCAAGGTGGGAACAAAGCCTCTGCAGGCTTGTACAGAGTTCCACACCTGCCCATATCAATCTCATGACATGCAGGCTAAACACTCAGCAAAAAAACAAAACAAGAGAAAACAAACAAAAACAATACAAAACAAAGAAACAACAACAAAATGCATATTAAATCCAGGAAAGACGCAGCAAAAGCAAGCCACCCACAATCAGAAGGATTGATAAAATCTAAAGAAGGATGAGTATAGGGATCAGGCAGGTAATAGAAGTTTCTTCAAATGCTTTTTGAAAGCAGAATGGGAGGACATTGATCGCAATGGTGAGCTTAATTCACTCCAGAGCTTAGGACCTCTAAAAGTAATGTTAAATTGGTGTCTTGAAGTCCGTGTGCAGGTTAAGAGTAGACTGTTGTTGCTGTGTCTAGTTTGATATGTGTGTACATGTGTGGTGGGGATGAACAAATTCTGAAAGGTGTCTGGAAGATCTTGTTTCCTTTATATAAACTTATGCATGAGTAAGCATGTTTGATAAACATTTACCTTGTCAATGGGGAGTACTTTATATTTTTTAAAAAGGGGTGCCGAGGGTGCATATCTATTTGAGTGGGATATAAATTTGAGATATTTCTTCTGTATGACACTTAATTTATTCAGGTATGTAGGATAGGTTGCTGCACAGACAATGTTACAATAATTAATGAATGGGAACAAAAAGCTATAATATAAGGTTAAATAAGCTGAGGAGTGAATTAAGGGACAAACCTTCCTCAATATGCCAAACATTTTCGCAGATCTCTTAGAGACAAGGTCGATATGATCAGACCATTTAAGACCGCTAGCTATAATAACTCTTAGAAATTTAGTATGCTGAACCAATTCAATCTGAGTATAATTGATAAAGATTTTAGCTAATTCTATAGGATAATGTTTATTAATATTACAAAAAATCATGAAGTTGCATTTATTTACATTGAGGGTAAGTTTGTTCCATTGAAACCATTCCGCAATAGAGGATAGTTCCTCATTAACAGTTTTAATTAAAATATTGAAGTCTTTGTGTGAAGCTACAAGGTTGGTATCATCTGCAAATAGTACTGGGAGGAGTTTGGTGCATGTCATGGCCATGTCATTGATGTAAATTAAAAATAGTAAAGGCCCCAGGATTGATCCCTGAGGAACACCAATCATAATTTGTGATTTCTTGGAAGTAAAGCCTGCCAGATGAACATATTGCTCTCTGTTAGTTAAGTAGTTTCTGAACCATTTCAGGGCAGCATCCTCCACTCCGTATCTGTTGAGTTTGGCAATCAATATATCATGACTGACCATATCGAATGCCTAACTCAGGTCCAGGAAGACTCCAAGGGCAAATTTTTTATTATCAAGAGCTGATGAAATATAGTTGAATGAGGGCATGCTGAGTAGAATGTCGCTTACGAAAGCTGTATTGATGTTTATATAAAATATTGTTGGCAGCTAAGTGATTAAATAATCTAGAATAGACAAGCTTTTCCAAGATTTTTGATATGCATGGTAGAATTGATATTGGCCTGTAATTACTGAATTCCTTGGAGTCACCTGTCTTGAAGATTGGTATGACTTTAGTAATTTTTAAATCCTGGGGGACAATTCCAGTTTTAAGAGACAGAGAGAGGATGTGAGCGAGGGGTTTGATGATATAATCAATGGTCTCTTTAATAAGCACACTTTTGATGCCATCATGACCATGGGCTGCATTTTTCAATGACAAAGTGATATTACGAACCTCTTGTAAAGTTGGCGGGTCAAAATTTTGGAGTGGAGGATACTGGCCTTTGATCATAGAACAGGGGTCTATGTTAGAGCCATTGATGCTAGATGCTAGTTCCGAACCAACAGATATAAAAAAGTCATTAAAGCTATTAGCAATATCAGTAGGGTTAGAGAGAACCCCCTTCTTACCATTCATCTCTACAGGGGCAGCAAATGGAGATTTAGTGCGATTCAGTAGGTGATTAATGAGGTGCCATGTTGTCTTAATGTTATTGGAAGCTTGAGTAAATTGATTAAAATAATATGTTTTCTTTGCTTTTCTTACTAAGGCTGTGAATTGGTTTTTACATTTCTTATAGGTTTCAGTATTCATAGGGGATGGGTTAAGAATAGATCTCTTATAAAGTTTTTTTTTTTTTTTTCGGGAGAGCTTTTTTAATTCATATGCATTATCCACGGCTTCCCCTTAGAGGATATATTTCTAGATTTTGTGCTCACCAAAGGAATTGATACATCTTAGGCCTTATTAAAGGACTTTAAAAATAATTCATATGTATTATTCACGTCTTGCGACAGGAGTACCTCATATGATAGAGCCAAAGGCCGACTTAATATTATCAATGCTGTTTCTAAAGAATTTACGGGATTTATTTGGCTCATTCTTAGGATTGTTAGACTTAGGAAAGCTGGAGTGGATAAATTGGAAGACAGGAAGATGGTCAGAGACATCACACATCAGGAGGCCTGAAGTGACCTCAAATTCATAAGAGTTAAACAAAATATTATCAATGAGAGTAGCAGATGAAGAGGTGATTCTGGATGGTTTAGTAATTAGAGGGAAAAAATTAAAAGAGTTTAAGTTAGATTGATTGACGTCAGGATTTAAGAAGGTATCATAGATGCCATAACTGTCCGTGTTCTGCTCAAACGGGTTGAAAACTAAAGAGTTAATGTCAGTGGTGGGTAAGTTAACAGAAGCCATAGAGATATTTAAGAAGCTTGTTAGCGGATCGACACAGACTCATGTGTTGGAAACTGTCAGTCCGCTGGTTGAGTAAGCCACCCATTTCAAGTAGGCCTACGTCTGATGTTAACTGGATATTCTGTTTGTCCCAGACAGTTACAAAATCATAGTCCATAATCAAACGCCACAAAAAAAATAAAATAAATAAAATAAAGTAATAGGTTCACATAGGGTTGCCAACTCCTTGAAAAATAAATAAGGGACACCTCGTTGGCAGGGCCGGCCAACCCCAAACTGCATGGTGATATATTTTTGCCTTTTTTTCTGTGTGAAATAATTTTCTAAACATTTGACTCAAACCTGAGTTTAATTAGATGCATGTTTGTGAGTGATACGAATAAACATGGAAAACAATAATGTAGCAATTTATTTTGTAGTGCACAATAACAAAATCAACAGAATAAAATACATATCTTTCTTAAAATATATTTTTCTT
>JAQMCX010000029.1:17679024-17692080 GCA_029814765.1 Acanthurus leucopareius
AACATTTAAGTGTGGAAAACATGCAAAAAAGTAAGAAATCAGGAAGGGGGCAAACACTTTTTCACACCACTGTATGTCACGAGGAGGTTACAAATAAAAATTGTAAATAATTAACCTAACAAAAAGATTAAAAATTTACAGACAGATGACATAATTAATCATACTAAGCAGAGAGTATCTTAGGATATAAATCAGCTTAATGCTAACAAGAGATAGTAAGAGAGGAGACCTAGGGGGAGATATTCCTTCACAGCATTTTTGAGAGAGAGAAAGAGAGAGATAAAGTAATTAAAAGACAGAGACAGTGGATAGAGGGAACAAGTTGGATTTGTCAATGCACAGCCTGTATTGCATGCTATGTTCCTGTTAGTAATTAACAACATAAGTTACTCAAAACACTGCTTTGACACATTTTAACCCACTCTGCACAAACCTGTGATATTTTCTAGCAAGCTGGACACAAAGCCATTAGCAGGTGTTAAAGTAACCAAACATAAACAATGATAAAAAAGATTTCTTTTAATTTTGATATTGAGTTAGTGGGATGTTATCCCAGTTTCACAAAAATGAAGGAAGGTTTTACAAATTCATAAAGATGTTACAAAGATGTAACAAAATCCTACAAATGTGCTGGCAGTTACATTCGTAGGAAATTTTGTATTACATTTGCAGTAGGCAACTGCTATTACATTTGTTGAATTTTTTACTGTTGTGGGATTATTACATATAAAGCTGCAGATTTGTATAACGTTCGAGGTTAATTACATTTGTTGGCTGTTATTAAGTTTATAGGTGTTACATGGTGGCTGATAGCACCATCCACCTCGATGCCATGGGGATGAAGATTGATAAAGACCAGCCTCTCCAGGGTGTTTCTCGGGTGCAGTGCCATCAACATGTAGGCTGTTTGGATTTGGCACTGGCACCACGCAGGATGTTTCACAGCCTTCCATTGATGTGGAACTCTCTCCAGCATCAGGCTAAGGCTCAAAAATGTTCAATTATTTAAGAGCAGTGTTACAGATACAAATTAATATTATATCAGTGTATAAATACCTGCTTGGTCATTATGTATATTTATTTAGGTATCCAAGTGCTATTCAGAGGTTCGTGTTTTCTCATGCTGAGGGACCCTACTTTCCTTCCACCACATTGATCTGATGTTTAGAGCTACATAATGAAATTTAAAGCACAAAACAAACAATAACCGAATCATTCAGTAAAAATGTTCTAAATCACAGCAGTTTAATGGTAATATGTAGTTAGTATTCAAGCTCTTTACTTCTGAACTTTATAATTTATTCTAAGGTCTTTTTAAAAAAATAAAAGTAATCACAGGTAATTCTTGGTAAATGTCAGGGAAATAATGTCTTTGGACAAGTTCTTAATTTGTGCTACCCTCCTGTGGGACATTATTTTTCTTTTTAGACAGCATGATTAATGTTGCTGCTCGTGATCATTATTGTTATTGTTATTTTCATTAGCATTGTTTTAGACATGACTGTCTGCCCCACAAGATTGTCCTTCATTTGTGACCTACAATTAATATCCATTGAAAGATGTTTACTGATGTTTTTCCTTTTTTAAAATACCAGTTAGTAATGTTAAAGGGCTGACAACAATTTGATTTGTGTTTAAAAAGTGCTTGCCTTACATTCATTGTATATTCACACAATATGGCATTACAAACATCAGGAACCTAAACCATGATTTTTTTTAAACACTAAACTGAGCTCTTTTAGCTTGTCTCTCAGAGACATATACTTTGTGAATTAGTAAATTTGTGAATCTTTGACAACACAACCCTTAACCTTCACCCAAAACTGTCTTCCATTTCTGTGAGGTCTGCTTGCTCTTGCTGTGTCCTGTTTGGTTAAATGAACAGTAGGTATAGTAAAGACAACTCCTCTTTTTTCTTCTGTCCTGACTACAAAAGAAGCATGATTCATTACCTCTTTAAATCTCTTGCATGTGTTCATGTCAGTTGGATGCCTCGTGCATAAGTCTTGTCTTTTTCTGTTGGGTTGTTTACTTACTGACTACATGTCAGTGTTACTGTTTGAATGTACTCATGTGCTATATTATTCAATTAATGCCACCTTTTCAAATTCCATTTTTTTAAGCTCAACTGCATAATGGGTTGAGTTTAAAAAAGAAAAAAATGGAAAAGATGTTTTGGAATTTAGCATTTTTAATGAGAAATGCAACAGAACCAGTGAGTTTAACCTCAACTAATGAAAAGTCAACTAGAAGATTATGCATGGATATCAATTAAGGTTGTTCTGTTACCAATACCATTATTGGATATACCTCATACACTGCCTAAAATGCTGGATTGGATATCAGAGAGTACCTAAGTCAGAAAGTCAGAACCAAAGTCAGAAGAAAAAGTTTTAGCAGTGAGAAAGACAGGTTGGAAACAAACCCCTAGATTACAAAACCTTGGACGAAAGATAGAAAAACACCACATTGTACAAGTATTACCCAAACTTAAGTCAGTTTTATTCATGAAACCTAATATTATCTATCACGAGTATACTTCAATGTTGGTATGATAACAGTGCAATTTATGCAGCATTGGACACCTTCTTTACCCTGAAACTCAGTCTGTGAGTTGCAAATGCAGTTAAAAAAAACTGCTTCATATTCACAGTCCACAGTTACGCAAAGAGAGATGACTTAAACAATTCAAGAAGGCTACACTCACTTTCAGTTTCTGTCAATACCCAAACATGTGGATTAGAAAATTCTGGATAACCATTGTTTTATTTCCAACCAGTCTGATGCACCCTTAATACAAAATTTAAATGACATACACCCCTAACTGTTATAAACTGTACTACATTGTACCTCACTGCATCACATCATCATTCTTCTCTGCATGAAAAGATGAATTAACTGTCAGTGAAGATAATCTAAGACTGTTATCTTAATTTCTGCCCTCCGTGGTTTTTTTTCTCCTATTGCAGGTATGGTTTGAGGAGGAGGGAGAAGATGAAGAATTGAAGGGTCCTGTTGTATTTTGCATGCAGGCAGAGCACGTTGGGACCAGGACATACTATTTCAGCACAGACAGCCATGAAGAGCAGAAAGAGTGGATTAGAGCCATGAGTGAGGCTTCAGAGGTCAACGCTGAGCCAACACAGAGGTGTTGTGCACACATATCAACACTCATACTGAACTTACAGTATACACAAATAGGCTATCATATTCTGTGAATCAGACTAAGGAGAATATGATTAGGCTTATTCTCCCTAGTCTATTGAATTAGTTCTTTTTTAATAATACCAGTCTTTTCAATATCAAATGGGCTTGCATGTGATTTTGATATGTCACTGCTACTATGCATATTTGATTTTTTAATCTTTCTTAGTTTGGTTTATCTGGTGGTGCTTTCAGAACTTTGAAACCGGCAATGATACATGCAAAAACTGCCTGTCATTCTCATACTCTTTTCCCTATACCTTTACAGAACGAACTCAGACACCATAGCCAATCCCAGCTGCACAATGGTGACCAAAGCCCCCAACCCACAACAACATTCAATGTTGCAAACACAGACAAATGAAAGTGACAGTGACCTGCCCCTCTCCCCTAAGGTCAGAGGGGTCAACAGCCATGATACACCACCAGCCTCTACCCTCCTCTCAAATCAGGAAGGAAAAGAGAATAATGGAAGGCAAAGAGAAGATGATGATGAGGGGGAAGGATCTTCTGACTACACTCCTTGCCATAATCAACATACAAATGGTTGTTGCAACCACAGACCTTGCAAAACCATGCCGCACAACAGTAATAGCAAACCCTTTCCGTCCAGGGGTGGTAGCGGGCATTATGCCCCTCAGGGACCCCAAGAGAAGGATGCCAGCACATTGCAAGACTCCAATGAGGAGCAAGAGAATGTGGCACTGAGGAGAGGATTTGTGCCAAGGACAGCTCCAGAAAAGGTGGCCCAGAGAAAGAGCTCCATGGCCCAGCTGCAACAGTGGGTCAACCAGCGGCGGGGCATGGCCTCCCAGGAGGACATAAACAGGTAGACTAGTAGTGAAGAGGAGAAATATAACACACCTGTTTTCTCAAGTCTTCTTGTGGGTTGTCCTTTACATTTAACTTAGGTGATACCACAGTAATCATGTTAGGACACTAATGGAGCTGCAGTCCCATAAGTCATGTAAAATGACCTAACACTGGCACAGTGATGATTACACTACATATGTGCTGATGACCCCCACATTCACCTTCTTTATTCATTATTGTTCGTTGATATCATGGCATGTAGTAAAAATAAGGAAATGTTTTTCACTCACTCCATACCCACCTATCTCAGACTTGAGGCTCCACTCTGAAGTTGTGAAACTTGGAAATCTATAGTAACAGCTTAAATTGGCACTTTATCATTTTCCTCTCATCAGACAAATTTTAATGTTGCTGTAATTAAATAAAATTCAACTGAGAGAGCCACAGTGCTTTCTACCGGCACAGTTTAATATTTTGCAACTTAAGACACCTATTTTCAGTCAAACTTTAGTGACGTACAGGGCTTTTAGACAAGACTAATAGCATATACCTGAGCAGACAGTACAGCACTGCTAACTGCAGTTACTTGATTAAAAAAAAAATGCTATCCTACAGCTTTAAATTGTGACTGAAATATTTTATTTGATAAATCGGTTTATTTTTTTAATGTATTTATTGTTTTGATCAGTAAAACAAGGAATTTTACTATAGGTTGTGCCAAAAATAATTTCTAAACATACCATAGGATGTCTGTAAATAAAACAGTGGCCCCCTGAGACAAAGCACAATTACATATTTAGTTCAAACTAGTGTTAAGTTGCTGTCTTCTTAGTGGCTCATGATTAATTCTAACTCTAAGACTAGCAAGCCTATCTTTACACAATTTTAAACCACCAGCTGTTCTCTTCCTCTCAGGAGGCAAAACATTCCAAGTGAATTGCAAAATTAAATTGCGACATCTCAATCTTGATAATCTGAAACCTATACCTGAAACCTATACCTATCTTTATCATGATTTTATAAGTTTGATCGGCTCCTTGGGGCTTTGGATGATGTTATGATGAAACTGCTTGTGAAACACTAAGCTCACACAACTTTCTAAAAGACTCTAGATACTAAATTTGTTTCCTGAACTTGATGCTTTGGTGACCCAAATCCTAAGCAAAAATTTACTCTTACCTCTATGATGGTTCCTGGATGTTTCCCAAAGGAAGAGCTTCAGAAAAACTAGTAACATCCATTATCTCAGTGTAAACTCATTTCCTTTCCAAGTTTTAGGCAAAGGGCCAAGACAATCAATCACATTTTTAGAAAAGCACTCTTTCACTACAGCACAACATGTGGACATTTCTGAGAAATGCGCCTTGTGCCTCAACTTCTTTGTATGTCTTGGTGAAAATCAATATTAACCGCAGCACCATGGCTATTCCATTTGATGAAAACAGACAGGAGTTGCAGTGTCATCATCAAGATGTTCAGTCACATCAGTCCATATTTTGAATCAGATCAAATCAATTTTTTTTTTTTAACATCATGACAAAATAACAACCAAAGTTGTTAATACAGGACACAATACACTTAACATATAGAGAAGATCTAGACCACACTCAAAAATTCAATCTATGAAGACCCAACAGTTGTGAGCAATTCTTACATTAGCAAGCACTTGGGGACAGTGTCAAGGCCATGTGAAGAAACAGGACAGGTTAAGAGGAAGAGTGAGAAATAGACAGAGGGAGAGAAGGAGAGAGGAAGGGTAAGGTAGAGAAGGAGAGGGAGGAAAGAGAATGCTGGGGACAGTGAGTTTGAGGGAGAGAGAGTAAGAGGGCAAGACAGAAGGAGAGAACAAGATGGGTTTGGGGGACAGAAATGCACAATAACTGATACAGCAAATACTATAATGGTAGAAATGTAACTAGTTAAAGTGACGCTGCATGATACTATGAAGGTTACTTGTGACTGTACAATAATGATAGTAATAATAATAGTGACAAAATAAAACTAAAGTTAACTGAGCAGCATTCAACCAAGAAAAGTGCTACAGCCAAAAAATAAGTCACTAAAAAACCCCACCATACTCCAAAACTCCAGCACAGGACCTAACTTCAATACAAGATGCACACACAGTGTTGGCTTATTGAACCTTTCAAGGCAGGTGGACTGCTGAGATGTCACTCTAAAATCTCACAGGTCCATCTTGAAAAGCTCAAAATGGATTTGTTTGTGTCTGGTCAAAATATGATCGCACCAATCAGTGTCTTTTAAGGAGAAAGACTTGGGAGTAGTTCAGTTTTGACGAAACCAAGGAGTGAATGCAACTTGTAAACAATGTCTTTCTCAATACCAGCTGTCTCCGATCGGTTGAGCTCTGATTGACCTTGGCATTCAGTGTTTTTTCAATGTTTATTTTTAAGAATTGACATAACTTTTAATAATGCAATAATAATTTTTTTGTTCTCTTTTCAGTCCATCTCATTACTACTCAGTGAGGTGTGGGGTCTCAGCTGATTACTATGGCTACCCTTGTGTGACCCAGTGTCCAGAAGAGTACCCAGTTTACCCTGCTAGGGTCCGACCTGACAGCATCTGTTCTCTCTCTGCTGTGGGGGGATTTGACCGATGCTGGGCTGTTGAGGAGAAGCGCTATTCACTAAGAGATGGACCCAATCAGCTGTATGGACCCTTAAGGCCCAGGGACCGATGGGGGCAAAAGTACTTTGGTGAAATGGAAACATCCATGAGGCGTCTGTCCATCCAGCCACGCTCCAGGTCTGTGCCCAGGTCACCATCCTCAGGGGGCCCCTACTCACCTGTACCACCACACTTTGCCTCACCAGCTCGATCACCACCTACCTGTTTTGAACGACTTCCGACAAGGATGAGGGATGATATAATCTTCACTGATCCATCCATCTATAGTCTGAGGAGCTCCCTCAGCTCACCAAAGGTGAAACAACAAGAGTCTGTGTTTTTACTGAGTTTTTGTCTAAAATCAGTAGATATCTTTAGACAGACACAAATAATCCAAATAAAAGCCTGATCAGAATAAAAATGTTTCCTGTACACAAATCTATTGGGAGATTCTGATCCGATATGGCTCATTTAGAAGAAATGTCATTCTGAACGAGAGGGGTGGTTTATGCCAATCATTATTCCAAACGGCGTCCATGTACACACTCGTTCCACTCATGTCTTCCTTGTTGAGGTAAAATTGTCCTTACTGGTCATGTCTGCCCTACTTCAACGTGACACATTTCTGCCGGCAGTAGTTTTATGGCTAGCAGCAAACACTTTGGGAAAAAAATACATAAACAGACACTGAACCCAGACACACACAAATGGAGGAAAATTAAATGTCTTTAACACACAAACAGACAAGCTGAGGAGGAATGTCTGTAAACATGCATTGTCATTAGTTAACAACACAGGCAGAAGAACAACTTCATCTTCTGTTATTTGCAGAAAATAAGACAACTCTGCCCTTGTTAAAATGGTTTATTCTGATTAAACGCATGGTTCATGTATAAACAAGTCATGATCTAATCACTTTATTTAGCACTGATATAAACAGTGAATTTGGAATTTATGAACAGTGAAGGTTTTGATTGGAGTGAAGGAATCTTGCACATGTAAACATAGCTTATGACAGTTACAAAGGTAAATAAACATTTATTAAATGTGGACACTTTGATTTTTTTATCATAAATATACAGAATTTAAGTTTTGGTATTAGGTAAGAAAACTGAATAAAGAATGTCGCAGATGATTATAATTCAAGCTCAAAATTAACCTTTTTTTTATTTTGGAATCTTCCAAAACGTAAGGACTATAAATTACCTCTAGAAAAAACAACTGTCACAAAAAGTCAATGGGAATGAGATCACAATGTTTTGTCTTTATGAACTTTAACCATCGTCATCTCACTTTCAAGCCTTAACAAGTCTCATTCATTCTTGCACAATTTTCCTTTTTTCTTTGTTAATTACCTTTCTTCCTTTCTTCAGTATGACTTTCCTGGCAATAGGAGGTCCTTAAACCAGGGATTACACCGCTTTAACTACCCTGTATCCCCCTCCATCCACAGTAAAATGGTATGTGTTTCTAATCTACTCTAACAAACCAAATACATCTAATTGTCAACATTGTTGGTATATACACCAAGAGCTTCTTAGTACTTGAGGACATGTGACAGCATATAGTATAATGTTGCATGTTTCAAACCAAAAACAACTATAAGAATATAGCCAGGCCTTTTCTCATTAAATGAGCATGCTGCCAGATTTAAATTAAGAAAAGTAGATAATCTGACCACCAGTGAGGCTGTGCTTTGTTAGCATCTCTTGTTCCAACAGTAAAGAAGAAAGCTGCTTAATACCATAAACTGGTGTATAAAATAATGTTATCCAAAGCTGGACACATGAAATTAAATCCTTTTACCATATTTGTTTATCCTCAAGGACACACAGTGTGTTTTGATGAGTAAAGAGTTGTGTTTCAACAGGAGAGTGACTTTGACCAACTTCTTGATTTTAGGAATTGTATTTTGACAAAAGAATTTTCATTTAAGAGGTTTAGACCTATATTTTATGTTTTTATGTATGGATTGAGTTTGCAGGGCAGACATTACATGGACTTGTATCCACCTTCATTCAACTCAATACACTGGGGTCTAATATAGATAGACAATGTACATTCTGGTATGTGTGAAAAATACACAAAGCCTTTCTAAACTCATAGTTAATGTTATAATATGCTCTGAGTTGAGCAATGCTTGACAGACTTATGCACCAAAATTACTCCTTTCAGCCCAGTTAAAGAAAAACTTGCTTGTGTTTCAGAAAAGATCAACATGTAGTTAAGGAAGTTACTTATGTTGTGACTTTTGGTTATTAGATTTGGTCTCAAATCCCGGTCTCTTGTAAGTTGGATGGGCACTCTGAGCACTCTCTTCTAATTTTCTTCAAAAGGTTACAGTTGCTCAATCAGGAGCGGTCAACCTTTAATATGTTTAACATATTAATTCTGATATAATTGTTGTGTATTGCTTTGCTGCTGTCTTTTCTGAAAGCCATCTATTTGCACATTATGTGTTTTTGTGTCACTGTTGCTTGGCTCAGGGTGACATATTAGACCTTCAGCTCCAGCACAACCTGGATTTCATAGACCAACAGGTAAGACACCACACACAGTATTGTTTGCCAGTCTACAATTCTCAAACTGCATTTCCCAGTCAGTTTCGATATTAACACAGGGTGGCCACAGGACCTTAGAGGTCTAAGAAAGTCTTAATTAAGTTTTTTTTCTAATAAAAGGCCTTGAAAAGGATTACCTTAAATTCAGATTCAGTGGGTCTCAAATCTTTTGGTCTGTGATCATTTTTTCAGTGCAGCAAAGAAGAAAGATTTTTTTTCCTTTGCAGTCGGCAGTAGGCACTCCATCATGTAAAGGATAATGCCAGACAGGTGTCCAATTATCAGGAATTAATAAACTTTGCAAAGGTGAGAACTCGTTGCCTCAACGATGTCCACTGATTTCTGATTATTGGACACCTCGAAAGGGCATTACCTGGCTCATACCATGGTCACTTACAAAAGGAAAAAAATATTTAGACAACTAATTTCTATTTTCTTTTTTTTTTGTGATTATCTTTCTATTTGGAAAAGAAAACAATTTAGCATACAGAATTTTTACAATTTTCATAGCACACTTTTCCGGTTTTCCTTTTTACAGTCCTCTGCATATGTAAAAGAAAAAAAAAATCTGAAAATTGCAGTCCTCCTGTGCTGAAACTCAATCCTTAGAAACCTTTCAGTTCTTCACTTCCAGAGGTGAGAATTCATGGCAATCTCACGAACCATTCAACTTTATAACTTTGAACATGCTCATCTGTGTTCTCCACATAGCATCAGGTAGTCATAGAATTCTATGAGCTTCTATTTTACTCTGTCAGCCATTAGGAGTTCCATTATCGTACATATGCCCAACTCTCCAGGAAATGATAACTATGTACAACCAAACTGAAGGGAGCTTACATTTTTACATTTTTCTCAACCTAAGGAGGAAAAGAGTTTGAAACGTTTTGGGGCTATACGAAGTCTGCTCTCATTGGGGTTATAAATTCAATCCATTTGTACCAGATTTGGTAGAATTTGTCTTTTTGAGCCCTCAAGAGTAAGCCAATTTTTCCATCTTCAATATTTCCAAAATTACACCCTGCCATCTTCCACTGTAGGTGGTTTTGTGTTTAGCCACTTTCTGGTGATTGAAACAGAGGAGGGATACAAAGCTGCTGCAGGCCCTTTTGGCTGCAAGTAAAAAATCAAACACACAACATGGCCCACATAAAGCGTCTCTATGTTCATGGGTAGATGGATTTTGAACACTGTGCACAATATTTTATGGATATCCTTCCAGTATGAACTCAGTTTAGAACATTCCCAGAATTTGTGGGAGTGGTTTGCCTCCACTGACCCACATTGTCTCCAACACATAGAACTTTTAGTATTATATTTTTCCTGGTGTGGGGTCTTAAAAAATCTTACTATGTTTTTCCAGCAATGCTTCCTCCACTCCATAGAATTAGTTGAGGACCGCTGAAAGCGGCATATCTCCCCCCAAGTCTCCTCCGAAATCCCTACTCCGGCTTCTTTTTCCCATTTTTTCCTTAATATACAGAGTGTTTTCATTTTTAGCCAGAAATAGAGCATTGTACAGCTTAGAAATTGATTTGGAGGGAATAAAAACAAGGGCCGACTTTAGAATCCAGAAGAACTCAGATTCTGCTTTTGAAAAATCAGCAGGTCTGCACTTCTGATTAAAATGATGCTGCAATTGGAGGTACCTGAAGAAATCCCTCTGCTCTAGGCCATGTTCATCCTGTAAATATTGGAAACTCTGTATTGCGTTTTTGTGGGTAAATGAAAGATAAGTTGTAAGTCCATTCTGTATCCAGGATTCAAATCTTTTGTCTCCTCTATTGGGAATAAATTCTGCATCATAAGCACACCATCTAAAAAGCCTGAGCACGTTATGAATTTCATATGATTTAACCACTTTTTGCCATATCCTCAATGTAAAATTGATCCAGGGATTATTCGTCTCTTCCAATGGAGCCATCAAACCTCTATCCACAATTACGGCCTGGAGAGGGAAATCTAAACTGATTTCATATTCTAGTTCCTTCCATCTGGCTTTATATTTACTGTTGCACCAATACAGTAAAGGAATATTAAATATAATATAAAATATAAAGAATATTATATAAAGAATATAAAGATATAATAGAAAGAATAATAATCTAATTCTGGGTTTCTTTCCTGATAAATCTAAAAATCCATTTATCCCACTCTCTAAATTGGTTGTCATTTATTTCCACTGGTAAAGTCTGAAAAATATATAAAATCTTTGGGAGAGTGTTCATTTTAATTGTGCTAATCCTTGATTTGGCTTCCTGATGATTCAGCTCCCCAGTCAAGGTTATATTTGTCTTGCATACTCTTTGGTGCAGTGAAATTTAAAGTCATGACCTGTATCTTTGATACATTGATCTTATACCCTGATAGGTTTCTATAATCGGCTAACAGTGTCATCAAACCTAAGAAGAACCTCTGGCTCCCCCACAATAACCAAAACATCATCTGCAAAAAGCGTTGCCCTCTGTTCAATCCCCCCTACCTCAACACCTCTAATAGCATCACTCTGTCTTATTAATTGTCCTAAGGGTTCAATAAATAAAGCAAAAAGGAGGGGGGATGTTGAGCAGCCCTGCCTCGTCCCCCTCTCCAAAGTAAAAGAGTCAGAAAGGTCCCCGTTAACTTTAATCTGTGCTGTAGGCTTATCATAAAGGGTCTGAATAACTCTTATGAACTTGTCCTGAAAGCCGAATTTTCCCATATCCTTGCATAAAAATAACCATCTAACAGAGTCAAAGGCTTTCTCTGTGTCAAAACCTACAATCACTGCTTTTGTCTTGTCCTTCTGTCCTAGTATATGTAAAGTTCTTCTTATGTTGTCCAGAGTCTGTCTGTGTTGGCTAAATCCTGTTTGATCTAAGTGGATGAGATCAGGTAAGATTGTTTCTAGTCTGTGGGCTAAGATAGACGTAAACAGCTTGTAATCTACATTGAGGACACTGACAAGCCGATTGTTACCACATTCTTTTTGGCTTTTTGCTCTTTGGGAATGACTGATATAATTGCTTCCCTCCAAGAGGGTAGAATTTATCCTTTCTGTAAGACCCAGTTAAGGGTGTTAAGTAGTAATGGTGATATTTGTGGCTTCAAGGTCTTATACCACTCTGAAGTGAAGCCTTCAGAGCCTGGGGACTTACCAGCCTTCAATTTAGAAATGGCTAAAGTCAATTCTTTTACCGAAATTGGTTGTATAAGGCTCTCGCTCTGTGAACTGCTGAGTGTAGGTAATATTAATGAACTCAAAAATGAATCTATTTGGATTTCATCGGGGGCCAGGAGTTGAGAATACAGCTCACTGTAAAACATTTCAAAGCTCTCTTAAATTTTCTCTATTGTATTTTCAACAATTTTTGTTTTTGGATTCTTTATTTTGTAGATTGTATTTTCCATTTGTTGTTTCCATAGCCTATATGAAAGAAGTTTTGCTGTTTTGCCTCCTGCCTCATAATTTCTTTGTTTCAAGAAGATATACTTTTTTGGGGTTTCCAGTGTAAATATATCATCAATTTCACTTTGCAATTTTTTTAATTTCCTGTTTCAAATGAGAGTTTATTTTATTACTGTCAGCCAATTGTAGCTTTTTTAATTTCTCCTGTACGTCTGCTAATTTTCGTCCTTTAAGTTTCTTCATATATGAAGTAGGGCTGTCGAAGTTAACGCGTTAATAACGCATTAACTCAAACTCCTTTTAATGGCACTAATTTTTTTAACACACGATTAATGCACGCACGGTCTGTGCCTTGCCAGCTCCCATAGTTTCAGGAAGTGGTGCTAAAATAACATTGCAAACAGTTACAAAGCAGAAATGGATACAGAAAAGGGACTTTTAAACGGAAAGTTTAGCTTT
>JAQMCX010000029.1:17692180-17708234 GCA_029814765.1 Acanthurus leucopareius
TCAGGCAAAAGATACAGAAGTATCTGCTGCTGTACCACCAGACTACAGAGCAGCTTCTTCCCTCAGGCTGTGAGACTGCTTAGTGAATGGCGGCAATATCACCTGAGATAAGGATAGTTGCTTGTTATTTTACGTCAATCAATATTAGCTTTGTAAGGCATGTGTCCTTACATTAACTGTTAGTAATACTGCAACATTAGATTACAGTGCGTTAAAGAGCAGCTTCTCTTGACTATCTAATGGACCACTGGATATCAAATTCCCACTAGATTATGGAATTGACATCTCTTTTTCAGTTTTCTTCTTTGGTGGCATTTTTTCCCCTTTTATTCGATCAATTCATCAATCAAGAGGGAGCCACATTTTAATTCCATAATACAACAAGTTGTATAATGACCAATAAACTTCCTTGTATCCTTGCATAAAAGAATGGTGAGTGTCAATGTGGAGATATGTGCAAGCACATTGGCCGGCTGCACCGTATCTTACAGTACTGGCTGTTTTATGTTTGCACCTTGCCTTTAGAACAGGTTTTGGCTGGTCTAAGCACAAGGCGCAGTTGACTCCAGTGCGCCTTGTGCTTATACCAGCGCGTACAAGATAGCAAATGCACTGGGCCACACCTTCGTTCTGCCCTAACTTTCAGACGTCCTGTCCCTCGGCACAGGGACTCGGACCAAGTGCATTTGCTATTGTACACTAGTGGCAAAAATGACACTTGCGCCTGGTGTAGGATAGCAATGCCACCTGCACCACTGACGCACCGCGTTAACACCAGTTGTACGACAGGGCCCCTTGTGTAAATAAAGATTCTTGAGGAAGTGCTTGATTAGGATAAAACAAAACAAGAAGCAATAAATAACTGTGCAAAAGTCAAAGATGCAAATTAAATAGCTGCTAGTATCACAACACATAAGTTGATTAAAACAGGACTGCAGACCAAATTAGACTAAAATATCTGAATCACAAAAGGCTAATTTCACTTTGAATTTCACTGAAAATGTAAATTATGATTTAGGTAACTGTGTGCTTCATTAGCAATAGTATGTGAATGAGTTACAATGAAACTTAACAATAACTTACATGTTTCTGGACACACACATGCAAAGATGCGAGTAGTGGATTAACTAAGATATGAGGTAGTAACTTGACATGCTAACAAGCTGCAACCACAGGCCTTACCTGCCTCTCTTTATTAGCTTGTTAGCATCTCCTCTCTTTTAGCAGGTAGCAGTCTCCTCTGTAGAGTCTGCAGCACCCCTGGTGGCAAGGGGCTCCACTTGGACTGAATCATGAAAAAGTTTTTTAACTTGAAAGTTTGTAGATATTTAACTAGTTAGTTTGATCTTGATAACATTTATATAGTGCATCTGACAACCCCCAATGAACCCCACCCCAAAATTTCCTTTTAAAGAGTCCAAGATAGTTCTTGTACATCACTAGTGTAAGAATATCTTTCCATTTTACATCGAGTATTCTTTCACAGGCATTTTAATCTAATTTGGTCTAATGTAATGGGAACTGCTAAAAGGTAATTGAGTAATGCACTACAGCACTTCAGCAGTAAACTTCCTACAGTTCACATTGAAATTTGTGGTACTCTATTTATTAAAGGCATTTAGAAAGAAATGTGAGCCACAGATGTTGAAAAACTTGTCTGAGTATGGCTGCCTTTATTTGTATGTTTCTCAGGCTTTAACCACCAATCGTATGGAGTTTGAAGCATTAGAGGATGAGGCCAGTGCCATTCATGGAGATCTATGGGAGCAACTAAATGCAGGAGGGCAGGTACGTCATTGATCACTTTGTCATCATCCCTATTTGTCTTTAAACTAAAGCTGTAATTTGTATGGGAAATACTAAGTTTTAAATTGATATTTGTGGCTTGGTTGTGAAACAGTTTGAAACCTATGAGCCAACAGTCTTGTAATTTATTATCATTTTATACAAGAACTAAAGTTTAGAAGTTTATCAAAATATAGTTTAAAAATTTCATTGTATAAAAACAAACAAATCAAAACAAACAAAACAAAAAAAAATACTCATTATTAATGTTCACTGATGACTTGCATGAGAAAATACTGCTGGCTAAGATGCATGTTCATTATCAACACCCAAGTTTTTAATAGCACTGGTGTTTGCGATTTGTGATTTCACCACGAGCCCAAAAATTGGAAAACTGCTCGGACCTGCTATAGTCACATTACTGTGCAGCACACATTTCATGCACAGCAGGAAATTGGTAAAGTAAAAGTTATCGCTATGTTGTGCATGGGGGCGTGGGGTTTAAAGACACCACCCTTATATGATTTTTTGAAGGTTAGGATGTCTGGCTTTTTGTGTGTATGGCTATGCTGCTGGTCTTGCCATTGCTTCTACACAGATCGGACTGCAGCGGTATGAAATCATATCCTCATTGATTTTTAAAAAGGGTGCTCCTGGTCGGCACAAAACACTGGGAACATCAATCACCATGGCTAGCTTAATCGCTGCCACAAATGAACTTGATGCACAGGGCTGCCAACTCTCACACACTGAGCATGAGACTCATGAAGTTGACACAATTCTCAAACTGTCATGCCACACATGCATTTTCTCACACTAACTGTTCCTTCTTATGAAAGAATAAGCAGCAGTATTTTTCATCTCTCTGCACAAACAGTCATGTTTATTATTCAGAGCATCCACCATCTCTTTGTTCAATAAAAAGTGAAATTCCGTAACATTCAGTTTTACTAATTGTAATGAGGTGTATAGTAAATTTACCCTTAAGTATTAGTAATTCACTCAACATAGTCAGTAAATTGCAGTATTGTAACATGATGAAAATGCATTAGAACACCCAAAAAGTATATCTTGGTCCTTAAATGGGTATGTTAGAATTGACCAATTTACTTCTCTTTAGACAAGGTTTTTGACTGAATTTGACAAAAATTGTGACAAATGGATAAAACCTATCTTGATTTCATTAGTATGCTACAAGGATAGCAACATTAACAGAAGTTCTTAGCTAGAGCAATCTTGATCTTATCCAACAGTTTTTCCAAGTTGGGAAGGGGTTTTCAAGGATAGTTCTTGTTTGTGTGTGAATGTGCTTGTTTAAAATGAAAGGGGGGAAGAAATTGTGCTATGAATTTGTTTACAGTCTTTTGATCTTTTTCACAGCAAGTAAATTTAAGAGTCAGTGATATTAAAAGCTGAAATCTGATGACTTCTGATCTTTAGAAAAGACCCCTCATCCATTCTGTGGGAGTTTTAGATGTCCATTTCATCCTGACCCTACTGAGGCTGAGGGGTGTCCCCTACATTAGTAAAGAATCAGCAGATACACTATGATTATTTTTCAAGAACCATCACAGGGCATCACAGTCCAGTGGTAATACATGATGAACCAAAAATTAAGATCTGCTCCTACAAATACCTACAAATGCCTCTCTTTCTTTTTCTCTCTGCTGCCCTTTCCCTCTCTCTGTTTCACTTTCAAAAACTCTCTCTCCCCCCTCTTTCTCCCTCTGCCCCGCCTTCTCTTTCCTTCTACCTCCCTCTATCTCACTATTTCTTCCCTCCAACTTTTCTCTCTTTTGCTCCCTCCCACTTAACCTGAGTGGTCCGAATTGATGGCCCCACACCGCTGTGTCTGAATCTTTTTCAGTGTTTCTAACTGTTAAAAGGAAGATTTTTCTCACCACTATTGCCAAGACCTTACTCATGTGGAAATTGCTTTCAATTGTTGGGTCTTTACTAGTTTAATTATAGAGTGTGGTCTATGCCTACTCTACATGTAAAGTGTCTTGAGACAACTAATGTTGTGATTTGGTGCTATATAAATAAAAATGACCTCCCAAGTGGACATTTTTGTCAGTAAAAAAAAAAAAAACTCAGTGTGTTCCTTTGGTATTGCATTTGTAGGAAGGGGAAAGACATGAGGTCACAATAAACTTGACCACTAAAAATTTACTTAAACCACTTAAAATGAGTCAGTACACAAAAGCAATTTGCACAGCAGCTGTGATGTAATGATTTGGTACATTTTTATTTAACAATTATTTAATGTACTTAACTGAAGAAACTGTACTTAAAATACCATTCTGGAACAACTGATTAAGCGTGTCAGTAGTAATATAGAGGTACTTTTGCGTGTGCATGTGAAATGTGCGCGCATCAGTGTGTATGTGCGTGCTTGTGTGCGCATGCGCACGTGGGTGTGTATGTGATGCATCACTGATACGTCACTGAAACGTCATGGTGGTTGTGTTTACCTATGAAAGAAAGGTATATATTTTAAACACGTTAGAGGATTTTCCTATTTTGCATTTCCTTTCGGATTTGAAACGACCAGCTGGTCCTTTTTTTAACGCCGTTTCTTTTTTCGTATCGACTGCATATTTTCGGCTATTTGTGTGATGGCTCTTCCTCAGGGTGAGTAGTTTAATTATTTTTATTTTTTATCAAAGCTTCTTTTATTTTTCTAGTTCCTTATTATGCGTCTTGTGTTGTTTTAGTAAAAAATCAAAATGTGCTATGTTTTTAAGAGAATTTATTTAACAGGTAACGTGTGTAACAGTAACAGCTTGACTGATATTGAGAATATTCCACCTGTTGATGCAGAAGGTAGGTGTTTCTTATAGTTTTTTTTTTTTAATTTTGTGTGACATTTTTGTGTATGTGTGTTTTACTGTTTTAGAGCGGTCAAGTAGAATTTATTCTTTTTTTTTTTTTTTTTTTTTTCTTAACTCTTAGTGCCGTCTACCAGTGCTGGAGTACAGAAGCAAGTCACCAATAGTGGGTTGTCTCCGCTATTGTTAAGGAATGCATGAAAAAACTCTTTGAATTATGATGCATCTATTCTGAGCGTTCTTTTTTTCTTCTGTTCTGTGATTTTGTAGAGGGTTTACAGCAACCCAAGCGCAGGAGACTCACACTGAGTCTAAAAAGAAACCGAGAGATTTTGGGAATACTCCCAAAAGTACGGAAAGATAGCGCGTAAGTACTATTTGTTTGTTAGGACAGTTGAATTTACTGAAATTCTGCATAATAAGGTGTGTACGTGTAATAGCGGTTATTTTTTATTTATTCATTTTTTTTTTATTTTATGTCGTAGGCCCGTGGCAGAGACAGTTGCTTTGAGTCAGGCGGCATCACCAGTGCAGGAGCCCGCATCATCTCATCCTTTAGTGGTCCCACTGCCTGAGACCGCTGGACCTTCGCATCATCCGGAGGCAACTGACGCGCCAGGAGGTGTGAGTGAGACTTTGGATCAAAATAACGAAGCAGATCGCAGGGAAACGGAGGAAGCAGTGCTTGCTCTGCAGCCATATCTGACAGTAGAGTAAGAGGAGTTGGAGACCGGCCCTGCTGTAAGGTGTGTGGAAGAATCCTTACCAATAGATGGGTTTTTCACTACACTTAATGTGATTGAGAGTGAAATTGAGTCAAATCTGCAGTTTGGTGACTTGCTTGATCTAGAGGAAAACTTGGTTCACACGTACACGTCTGATATCCTCCCTACATTACCAACGTGTCTTAGGGAGGATGTCACTTTGAGTGAGTCTGTTTCTGACCAGCCTGCTTTTGAAGAGTTATCAGAGCTACTCCCTGGCAGTGATTTTTTCTCATACTGTATAGAAAATATCCACTTAGTAGATATAGAGCATTTGGATCAAGAGATTATTAGTAGAGTAGGCCAATTGGAAAATTCATTAAATTTTAAAATCAGGGAATTAGTGAAATGCAATAAAGATTCAGAAACACATTTACTGAGAAAAATTGAAGAAACACAGCGACAAAATCAAATTTTGTTAAATTTAGTTTGATCTCAGAGTAAATCTTTCACTCTGTATAAAAGTCTGCAGTCGGTTAGATCCCTAATAACTGAGAGAGACATTATTGATTTGAACAGGAAACAATATGTTATAATTGATCTCTTAACGCATCTTGTCAATACTTTAACAAAACAAAAGAAGCGTGTGTGTGTGTGTGTGTGTGTGTGTGTGTGTGTGTGTGTGTCTCGTAGTGCTCAGTTTATTAGTTGTTGTCATGTTCCCTCCAAGAAAAATCCTTAGACGCAGTGACGGGTCTAGGTTCGAAATAGCTGTTGATGCTGACGAAACCCCTAATATCATGGTTGAACACTATTGCTGTTAATAATTTTTTTATCCTCCCAGGTCCGAAATGACATATAATTATTTTTCCATGAGACGATGGTCTAAATCACAGTTAAAGTAACTGCGTTTGCTAAAAAGAAAAGTGATTCGCATGGCGAGAGCTGTTAGAGGTGTTGCTGAGGCTGCTGCTACTAACAACGACAGTGGGGGTGGTGATGATCAAAGTGTGACAGATGTTTGCTGTGGCCAAACTTCTGTCGCCATCTGTACTATTGGGGGTGAGAATAACACATTGGCAGGCTCTAGACATTCTTCTCCCACGGTCTCCATAGATGATGACGAGGCAGGTGTGAATTACATTATGCTGGAAAGATCTGGTGTTGGCGCTAGGGAGGGGGTCATACAGTGAACATTGAAATATGTTGAAAAAAATCCTCTAAACTGAAATTCAAACACTCATCTGAACATTTTTACAATCTGCCTGTCAATAATATGGTTGAAACTTTCTCTGTGCTGATAAAGAGCTTCAGAACATGATGTTTACAGATGACATCCACAGGGGGATTTTATGGCTACTTGTAATTTACCATGTAATGACGCTTCTCCCACGGGCTCCATCTCCGATGATGACAACGCAGGTGTGAATGATAACATAACACCAGAAAGATCTGAAGATGGCAACGCCCAGGGAGGGGGTCTCACAGTGCGGGGCAGGGGGGTCTAGGGGTCTACTGGTACCCATGATCCACCCACTGTTGACACGGGCTATAGGAATCGAATAAGGGTCAGAGATATACCCGCTTATAATGCCGCTGAACTGCGTCAGCGTCTGGATTTTAGGGACATTGATCTCAGAAATCCTGGGGAGGTGCCTAATAGAGTTAAAGAAAGGCTGTCTGGTATGATTGAGCAGGCGTTAGATGGTTCACAGCCCGGTAGTGTTTTGAATGTGGTGTCGAGAGGTCCATCCCTAGGCAGCGATGTGCAGGCTGTCTTGAACGCCGACAACAAATACAATGTGGATTTATTTTTGGAAGAAATTTCACAAGAGCAATGACAGATGATGAATGAGAGTTTATTGTCACCGTCGCGCGGAGTCAATGCAGTGGCAGACGTGTTAGATTGATTCATGTTTCTTATGATGACATTTTAGCCAAAAAAGCGCAATTCCTGTATAACCCCAAAAATAGTGGAAACAACAATTTGTGCTTCTGTGCTCATTCTGCTAAAGCCACCATGACCAACAATGAAAAATTAGCTTATGCCAAAAAATTACACAATAGCTTGGGATTCTATGTCATGTACAAAGTCTTGTTTTCTGATATTTTCAAATTTGAAAAACACCTGAATATCAAGATTATTGTTTTTCATCATGCCCACGGTCTTAAATGTCTACAGTGTTTCCAAACACGCGACAACTTCCGTCCCAAAAAATCTGACTGTATCCACACAACGAGCACTATTATCTGATAGAAAACCAGACTGGATTTTTTGGTGGCTCATATGTCTGTCATTACTGTTAAACCACATATGATGCACCATTGTATCACAATTGCAAAAATTGGTGCAACGTCTGCTTTACTGTGTGCGGTAGTCAGACCAGTGAGAGCATTAAATGCCCCGACTGCAAATGCATTTGCAAGTCAAAATTTTGCTTTGATCAGCAAAAGGTAAAAGAGTCCAAACACCACATAATCCCGTGTGACAAATTAAAGTACTGTGAGTTGTGTTGTAAAACATACTCAAAAGGTAAATGGGACCTACAGTGCTCACTTCCAAAGTGCATGCATTGTGGCAAGCAAATTCTGGGGGAGGGTGGGGTCCCACACCAGTGCTTTATCCAACCTGTTAAAAAAGAGAACCCGCAAACACGCTACATTTTCTTTGATTTTGAAACGCGGTGGCAAGCTCGAGGCAAATTTTGTGTGTGCAATGGACATGGACGGAGCAAAGTTTTGTTTCAACACTTTAAATTGTGTGAGGGCTTTTGTAAACCACTACAGATGGCCGAAATACCGTGATTATACGTTCATGGCAGATAACGTGGCTGGCTTTGATAACTACATACTGCTGGAGTACTTTGTAAAACAAGGAATTACTCCGATGCTGACTATGCGAAGCAGCAGAGTTATTCTTATGCATGACAAAGTATACCGCCAGCGATGGATTGATTAATTCAGTTTTTTACCCATGAGCCTCTCTAAAACACCAGCAGCATTAGGATTTGAGGATATGGAGAAAGGTTATTTTCTCCACAACTTAAACACCAGTCAAAATGAATATTATGTAGGCACCTACCCCGATCCGTCCTACTTTGGTTTTGACAGCATGTGTGACAGTGAGAAAAAGAAGTTCATGAGCTGGTATGACACAGTCCGCGAGGAAATCTTCGATTTCCAGGCAGAGATTCACCGCTACTGTGTGAATGATGTGGCAGTGTTGTGCAAGGCTCGTATGATTTACAGAGATGCTTTTCTCACATGCATGCAGCTTGACCCATTTGCCTTCACCACGCTGGCGTCTAGTTGTATGGACGTATTAAAAACATTGTTCCTGCCCAAAGACACACTGACATTCACGTATGAGGGGGCATACATTGAGCAGAACAAAAAATATTCAAATGTGTCCATACAGTGGCTTGAATATGAAGCGCACACCAAAAACATAAAGATCAGACACGCACTCAATCATGGCGAACACCAATTTGGTGTGTACGTGGTGGATGGGTACAATGCAGCGGCAAACACCTGCTACGAGTTTGCAGGGTGTTTTTTCCACGAATGTGTCAAATGCCATGTTCAGTCTGATTTGAATCCTGTCACCAAAGTTCCCTTCGGAGTGCAGTATCGCCAATTTAACGAGAAAATACCTTCTTTGTAAACGACGCATGGTCTTCAGGTTGTGGTGATGTGGGAGTGTGAATGGGCGGTGTTATCAAAGTCAAATCACACTGTTCAGACTTTTCTGGCCACCTACAAAAAACCTGAAAGACTGAATCCCAGAAACGCTCTCTTTTGCGGACGCACAAATGCAATGAATCTTTATCACAGGGTCGAAGGCGGTGAAAAAATCAGGTACTATGGCTTTACTAGCTTGTACCCCACAGTTCAGGCCAAAAAACAGTACCCGATTGGACACCCTCAGATTATCTTTAGGGATTTTGATTCCATCGATAATTAATTCGGCTTTGTGAAGTGTACAGTGCTCCCACCGAGGAGATTGTACCATCCTGTTCTGCCCTACAGGTGTCACGACAAGCTCATGTTCCCGCTGTGCAGCAGCTGTGCTTAGGAGCTGAACCAGACGAGTAAGTGCACGCAATGTGACAAAGACAGACAGCTGTAAGGTGTGTGAGTCTCATTTGAGTTCTAGAAAGCGGTTGAAAAGGGCTACCAGATTCTGGGCATTGACGAAGTGTGGCATTTCCCCAACAAATCAGATTCATTGTTCGAGGGTTATGTCAAGACATTTCTGAAATGCAAACAGGAGGCTTCTGGCTACCCGGGGCACATCAAAACACCAGAGGAGCAGCAAAAATACATTAAGGATTATTATGCCAAAGTGGGCATTATGCTTGACGCCGGTAAAATTAGTGTCAACAAGGCTGTGAGGAGTTGTAACAAACTGCTCCTGAACTCATTGTGGGGTAGGTTTAGCATGAGAAATAACATGCCGTCCTTTGAGTTGATTATAGAACAGTCCAGATTCACACAGCTAATGTTTAGCGACCATTATGATGTGCGACAGTTTTGTTTCATCTCGGATGATGTGGTGATGGTGAAGTGGCATCATGCAGACAGCAAGGGCTCCAGAATAAATGATGTTAACGTCTTTATGGAGCAAAGACGACTGCCTACGCACGACTCATGCTTTATGACCTACTGGATGAATTGCAGGAGCGTGTCATCTACTGTGACACTGACAGCCTCATTTTCACATCAAAGCCGGGTGAGTGGGTCTCCCCTCTAGGGCCCTACCTCTGCAATTTGACTGACTAGATTAATGACGGTGAAGTGTGTGGGCTCCCTGAGGAAGATTACATCACAGAGTTTGTAGCGGGGGGTCCAAAGTGTTATGCATATCGTACGCGTCACAGTAAACACAAGTGCAAAGACATGACACTGAATGATGAAAATGCCTCAGTGGTCACTCGCGGGGTTGGTACATTCTTTCGTGGACAACCAGAAAACCGCCGCGTGCGTGATGACTGTGTCTGACACCATCAAGCGCGATAAAAAGCTGTTCCACCAAAAAAACGAAACGGTGCACAAGAAAATCCAGGTCGTGTACAACAAACGCAGAGTGCTGTCTGATTATTGTACACTCCCCTATGGATACTATAATGGAACAGGGCTTTGATGGCAGACTGCAGCATCCCTTTAGTTTAGTGGTGAGCGAGCCCTCAAATTGTGGGAAAAAAATTTTTGTGAAGGACGTCATTGAAAATGCATCGAGGGTTATTTCTCACAAGACTGACAACGTTTACATTTACTCATGCTGGCAGCCTTTGTATAATCAACTCCTGCAGATGAGAGATATTAACTTTGTAAATGGGATACCCGATTCTTTGTGTGACAATGTGCTACTACCTCCTGACAAAAACAATTTATTGATTCTAGACTATTTGATGCATTATGCATGTAATAATATAGAAGTACAAAACGTTTTTACCACGTATGTTTATCACAGAAACCTCAGCTGTATATATATGGTGCAAAAACTATTTATTCAAGGCAAGTCTAGTCAAACTATTAGTTTAAACACCAACTACCTGGTTTTATTTAAAAACCTTTGGGACAAATGTCAGATCACTCTGTTAGGCAGACAGAAGTTTCCGGGTAATACAAAATATCTTTTAGACGCGTTTAATGACGCCACCCGCTCCACCTACGGGTATCTTCTTATAGATTATAAAGCCAAAACTCCCGATCATTTAAGACTCAGAACAGCTCTGCTGTCAGATCAAACAGTTGTGTATATTCCTAAAAAACACAGGAGGTGACAATGTCGTGGCGCATGCAAAGAAATTTGGCCCTGCTGGAGTTGTTATATAAATCGCTGCCAAACGTTTGCCGGGTTATTATGGGTCAGTCGAGCGCCGACTTTATTAATGCTCTGTGTGAAATAACTCTCAATGTGTCGAAAGGCAACATTCTGCTGACCGATAAACAGTACAAGCAGCTGAAAAAGGCGAAAAACGTTATCAGGATTGTCGCCGATAAAAAAGTCAAGCTTGCAGAAAAGAAAAAAGTCATCAATCAGACAGGTGGTTTTTTATCACCACTACTAGGCGCGGCTATTCCTTTTATAACCAGTCTTTTAATACGCAGCTGAAATGGAGCACACACAGAAGATGTATTTGGTTCCTCAACATCAGCTGGATTTGTTAAAGCAGCAGCCTCAGCAGCAGCAGCAGGAGCAAAACAGTGGTTCCACAAGACACGCGGTGCAAAACGAAATGGATAGGGCTATGGTTGATGTGTCAAAACTACAGGACATGGACATATATGACAAGGCCAAAAAATATGCGTAGATTCTGCAAAAATATTTATCGTTGGTGAGACAGGGTGAACGCGAAAAAAGCGTTTTAACTTTGTCACTGCCCAACACTGAAAGCAACGATACTGCTGTCTCAAGTCTTGACGGTGCCAAAAAGGACGTTATTGCAGAGGTTTTAAAACACATGCCTAAGAGAAGTAAAAGAAATGCAGAATATATTTTGGACTCATTGACCAGGTTAAATAATTTGATGTCTCAGATTGATCAGGGAGAAATTATTGTTAACAATGGGCCGGTTGGAGGCTCGCACCTGTATGATTTGTTAAAAAGCGTCACTGCGTCATATGACACCTCAAGACAGGTCCAGACCGGAGAGCTGGGAATTGTTTTTAAAAACTCTAGCAATGATAAATGTGCCACTGTCTGCTATCCAAAACACTCGGGTGCGTCGGACTATTTCTCAATACAAAGGGGGCAATGACACAGCTGGTGAAGCTGTGACACATGAAAAAAGAGAAAACTTGACATGCCAGACTCAGTCAGGTCTAGCACTCCTCTCAGGACACATGGGCAAACTGGGGTGAACTCACTTGGTTTAAATAGTGCTGACTGGTTAGATTTTTGATTTTTAATGTGCTATTTATTTCTTTTTTTTTTTTAATATTGTTGTTGACTTATGTATCAAATGTATCTTTTGACATTGTTTGTATTTATGTGATAGGATTGAAATGCAGCATTGACATGATGAATGTTTTTGCTCTCTCATTCTTATTCGAGTATATTGTTAACTGATGATTTATTGTTAAAAAGAGATTATTTATTTATATATTTTAAATAAAACACAAGTGCAAATAAAATAATGTTCTCTGTTTGTTTTTATTTGAATATTACCGGTCGTACAACTCTTAACACCATTCAAACATAATTATCCATACTGTACAAATGTAAAGTCACACTCTCGGGATACAGTAGGTTGTATTTTGTTAACAAAACTACAAACCATAGCATCATTACAAACACGCTTACTTCGATACATGTTTATCAGATGCGTATAAGACATTCCTTTTTTCTGTATGTGACTGAGAAAAAACACACAATGCTGGCCACATGTTGTAGCAAAATCATTCTGAATCTGTCTTCTTGAATAAGACACATCCGTACAGTTTTTCACTAGAAAATTGTTTATATCAGATTGGAATTTGTCACAGTCGGGAGAATTGCCAAAACTGTCAAAAAAATATCCTTCTTTGTGTTTTGTGATATAAATAGCTAGCCAGTGCTCACCAGGCATGTTAGAAGGATGGGTGTTTACAATCATCATGGCAGGGCATCTGTTAATGTGTTTCAGTAGCTGATCGCATTCCAGCACTCCAAGAAAATTCGTACCCTTCATAATTTTTCTTTTAATGACGCTGGTAAGTTCTATAGTATTCATCGTTTTCAGTAGTAATCCAGAAGCACCTCCCTTCTGTTTGATATCTCGATAACTGAATCAAAAACAGAGTAACGTATCAGATTTACTGTGAGGGGTAGAGGCGCTCTGAAACAGACCTCGAGTCTCACATTGCCTGTTTTAATTAGTGACACATTGCCCGAACGTCCTTCGTCGGGGTCTAAATTGAAACAGAACAAGGTGTAGCTGGCCCCAAAATCTCACCGTGTTATGGCCAGTGATCTGTCTTTCAGATGTCGCCCACTGGTTTGTATCAGCTGATAATACTCCCTTGTATACTGTCCTCTTTGAAAATGCAGCTGAAATGGCTTTGCCGGGTAAGAATGACCGTGCGCGTATAAACATATAAACTCCGTATCATAATGTTCAAAATTGAATGGGTTACATGTGTAACTCCCCATATATCCCTCGTTGTCAACAAAGCCGACTATAACAAATTTGGGAATCTGCCCAATGTAAAGGTTTTCCTACTCTTGTTCTGGCAGGGATGGAAAAAGTTTTCAAAGACACTCTGTCTATAGCATATTTAGCATTTGTGTGCTGTAGCGCTCTGCTGTGCGCCAATCTGACAGAAGGAGTGACGGTCACCTTTTTTACAAAAACACTGGCTGACATAATCTTAACGCTTCACTGTGCATTTGCGACAGTCATGAGGGCAAGTTCCTCTTTTGATCGTATAAATTTTAGAGATATACCAACACCGTTCAGGAGTAGTTTTTCCTGAAAAAAAAAATCGGCATGTATTGGTGCAATTAAGGAGCCTTCACCACAAGAGAGATAAATAGAATTTAGTTTTTGGTGATCACATCACTTTCAACAGTTTTCATAGTGACAGAAAGTATTGTGTTTTTCCTTAAATGTTACTTTCTTTCCTTTTTTTGCAGAGTGAACTGATTCATAGGCACATCCAGAAAGAGTTTTGGAGAGTACAGGATGTATTAGAGGGATTGCACAAGAACAACTCATCCAGAGGTACTAACACAGCTAAGTACAGAGGTAGCTATCACATTTGAGCTAGAAAATCACCACATGTTTAGTGAAAATGCGAGTCTCTCTATCATGTAAAGTCTCATGTGTGTATCTCTGCTTCCCCCACTTCCCCCTCTTTCTCTTGGACAGTAACCAGTGGTGCATCTGGCTCCTTTAGCACCAATAGTCCAGCCAGTCCCCTGAGCTCAGCAAGTCTCACTAGTCCACTGAGCCCCTTCTCTCCATTGTCGGATTCCCAAGCCTCTCCCACAAAATTGCTGGGTAGGGAGGTAAGCTCAAGACACACCCAGTCACTACCTTGAGGTACACTTGAAAATATCCAATCAAATGCCCCCGTTTTCCTGCTCGTACCCCAACATACTGTGCACCAGCCTGTACTCAGCACACATCACTGCCATCGCTAATACCACTGTGAGAGATATGCTATTGTCAGTTTACTGGAGAATGGAAGAGAGAAAACAATAATAAACACGACCATGGTAACTTCTAACAGCCTGTAGCTCTATAATGCAGCAGAGCTAATGTATGTGGAGTAGGGGCATGTTTTTGGAAGGACCTCCAAGGGCAGGGGAAGGGTTTGGTCTGCTACTTTCTAATTTTGCTAGCTTTCTAGAATTACCAACACCAGCTTTAAAGGTCATCATGCCATAATTTTTATTTGGAAAGCCATTAATGCTGTGAGTTGCTTTGCAGTCTGATCCGTATGCTACCTTTCAGGTGTCAGTGCTTGCTCTCTAAATGCTCAACAGGGATCCTTATGAAACAGAAATTAATTTGCATGCATATCTGATCTATTTTCTGTGCTGATACTCTTTGACTTTTCTCTCTTAATCACGTGGAGATTTGTATGATTTAATGTGATAAGCCTGGAGATAAATGCCATTTGCACAGAGTTAAAGGAGTTTTACAGTCACTTGTGCTTCTATGTAAAAAAAAAAAGGTTAGGTTAGTTATTTTCGTGATCAAATTTTTTTTATTTGGTTTCTTTGCAGAGCAGTAACAATTAATTCATAACTGAGTTTATTCATGTATATATAACTCCAGAAAGAAAATAACGTGTTCTAATACCCAAACCCCTCCCCCCTAACCAACACGCACACATAATCATATGCACAAGTGAGACCATAGAGTTAAAAACATACCAACAGTGCATGCACAACCTGTACACTCACTGAACAAATACATATACATTTCTGCACATATTTATATATTCATAAATTTATTCACCTGTGATAGAATCCTTGAAACATTTGTAATTCTTGCTTGAGCCAGGGGCTCCAAAGAGATAGCAAATAGAAGTGGCGATAGAGGACAGCCTTGACAGTTCCTTCACCTATGAGGAATGAGGAGGAGCAATGGTTCCCCATCAGTGCTACAGCTGAAGGAGTACTGTGTAAGGCTTGTACCATATTGAACTTAACCATGGCAACGATGGCGCATATTCATGCAGCAGCTGGTGGCTTCCTCAACTTTGGCATAACGAAATGAAAAAAGAGCGAGTCTCTCGTTTTTATTGCTGAAAATCATATTACTTATGACAATAATACACTCGTCAATATCAGAAGAGGAAGTGCAATGATTGGATTAAGTGCTGCGGACCTTGAGACGATCTCTGCTCTCGGCATCTCCAGATCCGACAATCAAAATATTCGGACCAGACGTCATCGCAAGCGGTGTGGTCAACCCAGGAAGAGAGGGACACGAGCTGGGATAAGACTTAAGCTAAGAAGGCTTGGACCCAAGGCTGTTCCACTACCCAGCCTGCTCCTGGCGAATGTCTGGTCGAAGGACAATAAAATGGATGAGATAAGACTCAGGCTGACTCAGCAAAGAGAAACCAGAAACTGCGGTGCTCATATCTTTACAGAGACGTGGCTTCATAACAACATACTGGATGAGGCCTTAGCACTGGATGTGCGGAGCTTGTTCCGGGCTGACAGAACACAAGACTCCGGTAAGACGAGAGGGGGCGGACTCTGTGTTTACATCAATGATGCTTGGTGCACAG
>JAQMCX010000029.1:17718957-17731149 GCA_029814765.1 Acanthurus leucopareius
GTACATCTATCTATCTATCTATCTATCTATCTATCTATCTATCTATCTATCTATCTATCTATCTATCTATCTATCATCAGTAGAGCATTTTCATTCAACAAAAACTAGAATATCCACCTCTATGCTCTGTTTTCATCTTATAATCACAATTTAGCTAAATGACATGTTTCTAAATAAGACAACTGTGGAAATTAATTGAGGTAGACATTCATAGCATACCATAGCATTCAGTCAAGACTAAGCTAACTTAAATGATTCAAAACATTTTTTTTTGTTTTTTGGTCAGTTGCTAAAAATAGTAAAGTGCTTGATGATAAAGATTGCTAATACAGTCACTCAATTAAAAGAACTGTATGATAGGTGTATTTTAAAAAAGACAAGTGGGGTGGAGGACCATAATTTTGCTCCACTCGGCTGAATACTTGAGATACATTCACTCCACCTCCTCCGTATATCCATATGTAGGTTGGGAAAGTATATGACCATGCTAAATATTAAGTTTCTAAATGTTGTGTTGGGTCTAAATGAGGCTGGGTTTTGATATTTGAATTTATTACTCACACATCAAATCCATACATAACAGGTAAGACATCCCTCTTCTATTGTGACATTGCTCTAGCCTCCGTATTCAAACAAATAGTTGTGTTTTTTTTGTGGAAAGCCCCGCCATTTAGCAATGATAGAAGAGTAATGAAGGGTGAAGAAATAGCCAGCATGACTTACACATGATGAAATTATATACCTGTTTGTCCCCAGGCGATGAAAGCTATTGCCTTGTCAGAAGCAGAAACCTGCAGGGCTGCATTCCATGTTAAGCTTTTTTTCCACCATGTTTTGGAAGTAGGGTGTGAGTGATGTTGTGAAATTTGGGAAAAAACATACAGGTTCACATCTCTTATTAGCTGAAACACAATCAAAGGCACCTGCTGAATAGAATTACATATAAAATGTTAACTACCTTCCCGTGCTTACTTATTCACCCTTTTTTTCCATAATGAAAGCAGCAGTGGATAACAACACAAAAATGCTACATTAAATGCTACATTAACAGTTGCTACCTGTATTGTATATATCATCATGGTATCATCTGTGGAATACAGTAAAACACAAAAATTAGCAACTCTCATTAACTGTAACTGGAGAGGCCTCTATTCTATATTTTTAAAGTATAATTTGCTAGACATTTCGAAACTTTAACAGGTATGTTACCTAACAGTCTATGTCTGTCTTGAATTGGAGATTTATCCTCAAGTCTACAGTGAAAGAAGGACAGTGCAGTCTCACAAGGCTTGTATTTGCTCTGATTTTCTGCATATTCTGCAGCTGGTACATGAGTAAAATTCAACAGCACATGTTCTTTTCAACATTACAATATTAAGTGTTTTTTTTCCTGTACTTTCCAGTGTAAACCATCCTGTAATCTTTTAGTGGTAACAACCATCCTGTAATCTTTTAGTGGTAACACTGACTGTGGCAGCATACTGTTGTGCAAAAACCTTTAACAAATGAAGGAAAATTAGTTTACTTTTGTACTAATGACTATGTACTTCTGAAATTTAATGATTGGCTATAAATGGTATATGGAATTATAGAAGTTCATCAAAATATCACACCACCAAACATTAATTCATACAAAACACAATATATCATGCTGGTATTGCAAAGTTGTTAAGTGTATATGAGACTATAAAACAACAATAAAGTAACAACGCATTTAACAAAGCCTACCTAGTTTAAAAATTAACAGCACACATTCTTCATTGAAAGTGTTATGCCACAGCCAGCATTCATATAACACAGTATACCACTGATATGGAATAACATCATCTAAAACAATAACTAGAAACATTATAGTCAGGGGGAAAGACAAAAAGTGCATGACTAGCTATTTAGTATTAGCTCAGCTTTCAATCAAAATAAGTACCTGTGGATTAAGCTACTAGATCAGTACAAGAATTTCTTTAACTTTAAATTTACATGTAATACTTACAGTGCACTGGTACTTTTAGATTCTATTTCATAGCACTACACACAGAGGTGAATGTGAGCAATGTCACGGTAACTATCTCTATCATAGAAATATTTTTGTTTTCTGAGGCATATAAGGTGTGCAAGGAGAAGCCTTATCTATGCAGTTGCACTATTATCCCACCAGGTGGCTCTGACATTACACATCAACAATGCAGAAATAGGTAACAGAGGTTGTATGTAACCTTGTCACATTTGCAGTAATATATCTTTCAGGTTCTCCAAAACATTGTTTTTTAACCATCTGACAAATGTGTCACTGGACATCAGAACAATTGGCTGAACCTCAGTGTTTTTTCCCTTTCACACCTAAACAGAGTAACACTTTTGCAATGAGTGACTTCTTGCTGTTGCAGAGCAACACATATCAAGGCAACTACAAGAAAAAGTTGAAGTAAAATCAAAGTCAGTGACAGTTTGTGAATATGGACTGAAAGTAAGTTGAATGAATATTATTTTTGTGAGTTAAAACAAAAAGGAAAAACAAAAAGGAAAAACAAGACTTTGCTGATTCTATCAAGTCAGTGTACCTGTAATGCAGTTCCTGGGCTTAAACATCCCAAAACTCAAAAAAGCAACCATTGTCAAAAAACCACAGTTGTTTTTTATTGTTAGAATTCAAGTTAAAATTGTATCCACGTTTATGCTTCAAATCAACACATCCGGTTGGAGCATTTTAATATAGACCTGCAAGATTTTAGACTTGAAATCTCAACAGCCCAGCTGTCTTGCAAGGTTAGCTTCAAAACTCAGCTAGTAAGCAAGTTTCGGTGGAGGAGGTGGAATCCTGTATGGGCAAACATAAAATTGCAGATGTTCAACTTTCCTTGAAGTAATACACTTATGGCAACAGTCAACATAATAGTACCAGTTCCATTTACAAACAGTTGTCCCAATGTGCTGTGGAAGAAATGAACAGCCTGTACAGAGCTTTGCCCTTAACTCCACTCAATACCTTAAAGATTTAGTACAGTGCAGTTGTGTCGTACTGCCCACTTTTAGTGACTGATATCAACTACAGAGTTGTAGAGTTTATGACTATAAATTCAAGAGTCCACAAACATTTTGTTATTGTACTACATGTTTGATGTTTAACCCTGTACATTGTGCATTGTTCATGGTAAAGCAAAAGAACATATAGTTTTGTGGCAGTTGTTCACTTCCATACAAACTGAAGCAGTGAGGTGCATCAAGGGTGAGAGCTTTCCTGCAATACAGACACCTGTTCCTCCACACATGACACTTGACAGACTTATTATACTTAATGTATGCTTATCCTGCAGTATTCTGATGTATCACTGTTTGGATACAGTTAGAATCAACACTACATTTACTCACATTTGCAGTGATTTTTTGTGCCTGATTCTTAATTTAGCTTTCCCTCAGGTTCATCTGAGCATGTTAGTGCCAAATGCTGTGTGGACGATCAACAAGTCTATACTTAGCATTTCATTTCTTTAAAATCATGTTTATATGAGAGAGAGAGAGAGAGGGAGTTTTATCAAAGACAGAGCAAGCTGGTTACATATTAAGAGGTAACTGTGTGCAGTGAAATAAAAAGCAACTTGATAAAGTTGTTGATCAGTTACGGTCAGGCTTCACTGTTGACTGATAAAACTGGTATGTTTGCCATTGTCAAATACTTGGTGTAGGGCTATTTTTAGAAAGTGTGACCATCTTCAAACTTCTGTCAGCTCCCCACTCCCTAGGAGTAAAAGGTGATGTAATGGAAATATCTCAAAAGTCAAGTCAGTTAACAGTCACATCGTACCATATCATACATGTATCATAGTTCTTAACTAGCTGTAATTGCTTACAGAAAATAAACAGTCAAAATATTGTTTTTAAAAAGAAAAGAAAAGAAATAGGAAAGCTTTGTTTTTATGTTTGTTTTTGGGTAGACAGGGACAAATATTACCTTATGGATTCTACTCTACAAAAAATAATAACTGATATTCCAGCATTTACTGGGGCAAATTTAATTCAACTACAGGTTTGAGATACTACATTGATTCTTATATACAAAGTAAAGGTCCTCCAGCTCTTTACAGAACTCTTATCAAATATAAGTCAAGTGATCTTATCAAGAAAAGGAGACCTATAAAAGCAACCCAGTCTATGCAGGAAAAACAACTGTAATCAGCACAACTGATTATAAGAAAAAATTAGTAAGAAAAGGTTTATAGAATAGCAGGGCAGGTTTGTTTTGCTGATCAAGTTCTCAGGAAAGTGGAGGAGGAGGAATAGAGGTGTGGCCAGTTTCAAGTGGAATTCCCCTGAACTCACCTGAGGCCGTCCTTTACTCCTTGCAGGATATAAAACTTCACAGGTGTTTAAACACAGCAGCAACAGGTGCATCTTTGTCTTAGAGACCGAAAATACGCAGAGAACAGGCAGAGAAGAACCCTCAAACAACGCTTACATTGTCTTTGAGCGACATTCCTTTGCATCATACTGTGGTTCCTGTCGGATTCAGGTAAGAAGATTAGGTTAATGTTATTTTTAAATTTTTATAATAGCCATGGTTAGAAGTGACACAGGTTTTATTGTGTTACAAAACTGGACAACACCAAACAAAGTTGCTCAGAGGATAAATATTATCTTTATAGGCTGTATTTAATCCAGTGTGTAAACATGTATAATCTTCTATCTTTCTCAGTATCTTCATGTCTTCACTGTGCCTCAGTAGTGTCCTGACTGGTGCCAACCTCACCATGTATCAGACTAGTGTCCCTGATATCCTACCACAGCAGCCCAGTGTGCTGCCCAGCATCAACAACTTGCAGAGCAGCAATCCAGTGTACAGCCCCAATGCAAGTGGTAAGAAAAACATAAACTGCTGTTGTGACACCAATTTCTGTCTTATCTTTGCTATGAAATCCAGTTATATGTCTGATTCATGTGACATAAGCGATACAAAAGTTGTTTGTCCTTAAGCTATTAATCATCACAGTACTGCCGTTTTTTCTGGGATAGTTTCGTCTGAAGACAAAACATGTAAACATGATCCTTTCTCTTTTAACTTCAGCCAATGGGACCATCTGTGTTTTTAAACCTTTGGTTTGACCTCATTCAGTCACTGTTGGCTCAATCATTTACCAGGCTAATGTTTAACATATCTGTGTTTGTCTTAACTGCATAACTGTCAAACAGAAGAATGCTGCCACCTCATAGCTGAAACAGTTCTGCCTTTGTTTGTCTGACCTTAGAGACACAAATCCAGCCCCAGTGATGATGCAGGCTGGCATCAGTCCATATCACTGGTGGCTGATAGCTGAGCAGGTAGTTATATTACAGCAAATTTAGGATGCATGTGTATGTAATTTTTTTATATTATGTGGAAGAAATAATCACAAATAAAGCAAACTTAATTAGATCAAGATTAGATTTTTTGAACATTTTCTAAATCTGTGTGTCTAATGCTCAGTGCTTACTATTGTGGCTAATGTACAGATAGAGCATTCTATAAAAGACACAATCTATACCCTGCATAATATCAAGGAATTCCTGCCTCTGCCTCTTTAATTACAGATCAGTGGTACAGGCACATCAGCCCTTACTGCTGGACAGCAGACAACGTTCTAGAGTGGATAAGTGATCATGTAGAGAGCAACAAGTTTGATGCACGCACCCTTAGTCTGTCATGTTGTACCATGGATGGCCTTTCTATCTGCCAGATGACCCCAGATCAGATGATTGGGCTCTTCGGCTCACAGCTTGGCTTACACCTGCACCAGAGTCTGCAGGAACTCAAAGCTAAACATGGTAATATATCATCTGTCATGGGGAATAGCTGAAACTTCATGCTTGTGTCATTCTATTTGAATGTTTGTCACCTGTTACCTTTTTACTAACCAATATGAAAAGGAAAAAGAAAACAACTCATTGTGATTTAAAATTCAAAATCAAATATTGAGTTGAACAAACTGAGAAATTAAAGCCAAAAAAATTGAGATTTGACCTTTGTTTATGGAGGCCAGCAATGTAGTTCCATGCACAGGCTTTGCTGGTAAAAAGTTTTATTTCCTTCTCTTGTATGGATGTTGTTTTACAGCTGATATCATGTTTCATCTCCTCATTACACTTTTGCATCCCAGACCTGCAGAACCTGTCGGGACAAGAGCTGAACGAGACTTGCCAGCTGCTAGACAACTTCCTGGACAACCTCAACTTTCCTTTACTCAGCACCATTAAAATTGGTCAAGGTACATATTGTATTGACATTTCAGTATTAGCATTGAATACTACTGTGTGAAAATCACAGGTCAAATTATTATATTCTTATTATAATTGTTAACAGCTGATGGAGCTGTCAGCAAGAGAGAGTTTGATTGCAAGGATGATTATGATCTGACCAGTCTGACCATGGAGTCCATGACACCTCTAGAAGACATAGACTACTTGTCGGATAATCAGTCTGACAGCGAATTCAGCTCCTCCTCAAACAGTCAGTATTTCATTTTACTCTCACATGGTTGCTATCATTTGCTTAACTTGTCTGCATATCAGTTCTTCATGAATTCCATATACAGTATCTAAAATTCTGTATGTCTCACATGTGTTTAGGTGGCATGTTTGGCTTCTCAAACCTTGGCTCACCAGAGTCTGGCAGTAGCGAATCAGACCCTGAGTTCTCCTATCCTCTAATTTCAAGTCAGTAAGCAAAAAAAAAAGTTTTTAAGGTTCTTGTCTTCCCTAGTCTCAGCAGTAGCAGTTAACTTAAGTAAACGTCTAACTAGTAATTGTTGTTTTGACAGAGACACACATCAAAACAGAGAAAGGAGAGTCTGAGAGACTGAAGCGACCACGGGGGCGACCTCCTAAACTTGGCAGAGAGCACAGCGGCACCATTTATGCCAATTCAAAGAAAAACAAACATGGTGAGGCTACGTTTAAATAATTAGCATTTTGTATCATTTGTCGTGGTAAACACTGCTCAAATGGCATTTGTACATAAGCAGTCCAGAGCTGTTAAACAAATTCTGCTTTGTGTGTTTAATAGAATGCAGATGGATACATGTTTGACGCGGATGCTTATGCTTGCATGTCTGTGCACATAGATAAAGCTCACTGTGCCCCACTGTTTGCAGCGCCTCGTGGTACTCACCTATGGGAATTCATCAGAGACATTCTCATCCACCCAGAGAGAAACCAGGGCCTGATGAAATGGGAGGACCGCCGTGAGGGTGTCTTTAAGTTCCTCAAGTCTGAGGCTGTTGCTCAGATGTGGGGCCAGAAAAAGAAGAACAGCAGCATGACATATGAGAAACTCAGTCGTGCCATGCGGTGAGTTCATGAAGCAGTCAATATCAAAGAGTTGGCTGTAAAAATGCTGATTGGAATTATTAAGCATATATACAGATGAAGTTCAGTGGTTTAAGACACTGGTTTTGTTGCTGCTATAGGCCTTTAACACAAAACAACCAGTTGTGTTCTATTTTTCTATCGGATGACAGAATGCCCATGTTAAAACATTTATGTTATAGATGTCACAACTAGACACCCATTCCAGACAGTGTTGCTTTTCATTATTTGGCTACATCAAAAGTGCTTCTCCAGTTACTCAGTATTACACTTGAAGATATCTTGACTTGTTCCTAGTATGTGTCATTTTCCAAAAATGTTGGTTACTATAGTTTCCATTTTACGCCAAATGATAGGACTTTTGATACCCCTGGCTTTCAAATGCCAGTCTTTTGCTGGACTGATACTCTCTGTAATTAATTAACAGACCTTGACATGTAGACTTGGCAAATTGCTCCTTTAATCCTTGTCTAGTCACAGTGGAAGAGGAGAATTGGAATACCTTTTAACATTTTTTAATACTAATAAGTGCTTTAAATGAGTAGGGTACAGTGTTTGGGAGAAGAGTACTTTGTGTCTTGAACTTGACTCTCTTTATCCACAGGTATTACTATAAAAGGGAGATCCTTGAGCGGGTTGACGGCCGCAGACTTGTTTACAAATTTGGAAAGAACTCCAGTGGCTGGAAGATTGAAGAAATTGGCATGGTCATGTGAGGTATCAGTAACAAAGTGGGTAGAAGCCAAAAGAAAAACATCCGAGCAAGTTGATTAGGAACTAGAAATACCTGTGTGGCCTATCTGCAAAACATTCCTTGCTGCCCCAGATGTTTAAGACACTAACTTCCTCTTAGAAGGAAGGTGTTGCAGAAAATGTAAGCCAGTGTTTTTGGCTCTAGTAGGTTTTATGAACCATTATTAATGTTGTACCTGTTTTGTGTTTTTGAGTGAGGTCACTACAAAAAAAAATATTATGGGCATAGCAACCAAAATTGACAGTTTTGGCTGTGTGCTTCTGTAAGCACCTAGAGATTGAAGCAGCAAACTTTTCACAGTTGTAAAGAATTCACCCAGGTGTTTGTATTTAAGTTTAAGTTTTTATGTTTTGTTTTGATTTGATTTGATTTTTAAAATGTCAGACCACTAATCCTGATCTGTCACTATGGAGTTTGTTTTGGTAAATGAACATTTGTGACTTCATTTTGGCACTGGAAATATTGTGTTTTTTTTCTTTCTTTTTTCCCTCTTTTTTTCTTTCGTATTCTCTTATTTTCATATCACTGTCTTGTTATTGTAAAAGGTTGTAACCTTAACTATCAGTTTTCAATTTAAATGTCAAATCAGTCATCAATCAGGGTACAGGACTATGTGCAGAAAAATGTTTTACTGATAATGTTTTACTGTCTCAAGGAAAAACAGAACATGGAAAATTATTTATGTTTGATACTTCACATTAGTTACATTGTGCACTACAGGTTTATTGGTATCACTTCTTGTGCAGTGTTTACACAGTGATTGAGTGGAAGATTATTTAGAGTAAATTAATTGTATCTTCTCTATGATGATCATCACAAAAAAATAGTAAAAATAGTTTATTTGAGTCAGTCAGAAATCAGTTCCACATTGTTTTTATGATTGTGATGCAGTGCCGTTCAATGTGATTAATCTACTTCGGTTTCGTCCTCTGTAAAATGATTAACGTATGTATTTGTGGAATATGTTTGTGGAATAAATTTCATATCATTAACAATATTCCCTAACTGATAGAATGTTTTTCATATCAATAGATTTTTACATGTATTTAAATCCTGTTAAAAGATTATTTTTTAAGCTGCTCTAATTTATCATCATAGTTAATTGGTAAGGTAATCAAATTGACAGAATTTTACAGAAAAATTATGTAATATAGAATGTAGAACTTTGTCAGTAAGTGTTTTCCAGAATATGAGATCAGAACATAGACTGATATTTTCACAAGATTCAATGTGATGCTTAAAAAAAAATTATCAGTGTGTCTAAAAAATATTCCAGTTGACTCACAAAGATTCAATGCCTCTGTGACAAATGGGAGGGGTTGGAAATTTTCCTCCCCAGGTCGCTTTTAATGAAAATGATACAAATGAAAACAAAATGCGTTTTAAAAATTTTAAATTGGAATTTTCAAACATACCACGATATTTAAACATTTGAATAAGATAGCGGTCTAGGTCAGTTTCCACTCCTATTTTTTGTGTCATTATCATTTTCAATCAAAAGTAGATTTGGCCTTTAGGACAGGAAGTCTTTTAAGATCGATCTGCAGTAGCTCTTCTTCTGTTGGTCTGAAAAAAACAAAGTAAAAAACCAGACAACTTCAGGGGGAAAAAAATCTCATAAACATCCGGTACTGAATAGGTTTATTGAACTGATTAAATTGTTTATTTTCTGGTTTTTGTAGACGCCATTCAAGTGAATGGGGAGAAAAATTTCAAATACCTCCTGTTCATCACAGAGGCACAGAGGCACACTGATAACTACATTTTAGGCCACATATTGAATCTTGGGAAAATATCACTTTAACACTGTTTTAAATATATGATGATAATAAGAATTACCAAAGAATGAAAATTGCATTTATACTTGACCCCAAAAACCTTACACCTAACATCTGGGATAAGTAATCATATTTCTCCCATATCAGCCTCTCTGCACTGCTCCAAATAAAAAGGATTTAAAACCAAAAGCTCATAAGCACTGAACAAGCAAAGTGAGGAAAAGAATTTAAAATCAGTGACATTCAAGGTAATCATTATTTTTTGAAGAGCTCAAAATACCACATTATTCAGCTAGAACACCGTGGTCACAAAATTCAGTCTAACTTGCAGCTCCAGAAGTCTCCAAAAGTGGAATTATTGCCAGAACTTCCAACTACCAATCTCTTCTCCTGTGGAACCATCTTGGTAAATGGAAAACAAACTGTACTTTTGTAGCACTTTTCTTATCTTTTAACTACTCAAGGCAGTTGACTACACAAATCAGCATTCATCCATTCACACACAAATTCAGGTAGGCTGCTCTATAAAGGTGCCAGCCTGCTCATCACAAACTTATACACACTCATTTACACGCTACTGCCACAGCCACTGGGATCGAACCAACCTTTTGATTAGTAGACAACCAGTTTTACCACCTGAGCTACATTAACAATAATAGCAAGTGGCTTCTCTGCAAAATGTCAGAAAAGGAACTCATACACACACATTCACATGCCCATGGAACACTCATCAGGAGCAGTATGGGGTTCAGTAACTTGCTCAAGGACAACATGAAGACCAGAGGAGCTGGGAATTAGCCACCAACCTTCTATTATTATTATTGTTGTTTTTATTTTATTTTACATTTTTCATTATTGAGAATCAGAATGCCATGGTATAAATGATGACTGTTCACCTCTGAGCAAGGATCTTGGAGGTTTCTGCCTGTTTACAGAAAGTTTCTTCTCGCCACTGTCACCAAGTGCATGCTCCTCTGTATGATGCCACTGCTTTAAACTCTTCTCAACATCTGGGTCTCCAAGCCTGTAGTTTGTGCAGCTCGACTTTGGATGAATCAGATACTGCTGAATTCTTGGGTACTAATTGCAGTGAATAACTGTTGAATAACTGTTAATACATGGCAACTGCACACCACATACAGTTAATGTAAGATGAAATGAAACTCTAGGTGTTGAACTAGAATGTATTGTAAGATGCTTCGTAGGGCTTCAACCAGGCTTGAGAAGCTCATCTTTAATTGGCTAATGCAAACTATAATCTAACTGAGATAAACACATGCCACATAAACCTGTACAGACTATATTTGGCGTTTGTAGTTTATTACTTATTTTACCTGCAAACAAGAGAGCAGAAAAGAAGCCATGGCAGTATTCAAGGGCTGCAAAACACCAGGAATAATCATGAAAACAGGCCCTCTTACTGATTTATGTGAGAAATTCATTGGTGTGGTGAAAATAAAACCTGTACAACCTGTTCACTACAATAGTTTTACAAAATGCCGGGGTTACACAATAACACACAAGTCTCCTTTCAACTAGCACAATTCAAAACTGCACCCCTGACAACCTTATGCAACAATACACTTGCAGTAAGGTTTTCAAATGAACCATGTAACGTGTGTTACCTTTTGTAAAAGTCAACATGCATGAGTAAAATAAACAATCAGTGCTGATAGATTATACACAGGTTTGTGTGTTTATCATCACATTGTGCAGCACAATTATGAACTTGTCTTGAGCTGCTGTGTGATGCCTCTAACTGCAGACACACTATCAATCCATCATTCACAAACTAATGGAAGGTGTCTTCTCTACAAAATGTCAACCTCACACACCAATGAAACAGTCATCAGGAGCAGTCTGAGGTTCAGGATCTTGCCCAAGCACTCTTTACTTCATGCTTTTTCTCCTCGGCTGGTTAGAAAAAAAAACTTTTTAATCTTTGAAAACTACCTTTAAACCTTTACATTTACTTTCAGCAAAGAGAGATCACATTTTCAGGTGTAATTTTAGATATTCTCTTTATCTTTTAACCATTACTGCAGATCTATCTGTGGATTTTTCTTTTGTGTCTAAATGTCACTCTGAATGATTTGTCAAAGTGAATGTTATTTGGGGTTGTTTTACACATGCAGTCTCCCTCATGCTGCTCCAGTTCATTACATTACATTACATACAGTACATTTTTATAGATTATGGGCTCTAATTTCATGGCACAGCGCAGGGTGGCGCAGGGTGGTGGAGCGTGGCGCACCGTGCGCAGCCAATTTGGCAATTTGGTAGACCGGGCTGCGCCGAGATGGGTGTGGCGGCGCACCAGGGGGAGGT
>JAQMCX010000030.1:14163-26628 GCA_029814765.1 Acanthurus leucopareius
CCCCCCCCCCCCCCCCCCCCCCCCCCCCCCCCCCCCCCCCCCCCCCCCCCCCCCCCCCCCCCCCCCCCCCCCAGATTGGGACTGACGGTGGCGGCGTCTCTCCCTCTCATTCAGAATGCGGCTGTGATGTCACCGGCAGCCTCTCCAGTCTGTGTGACATCACAACAGGTCAGTGTGGATGCAGAGAGAACGTGACAGGACGCACCTGTGACCGCTGCCAGGTGAGACAGACACACACACACACACACACACACACACACACACACACACACACATTATTTAATAATCTTTATTTTCTGTTTTTTTTCCCCTTTTTTTTCCTTCAGTCGGGGTTTTTTGGGCTGCAAAGTGGGCGGGGCTGCCAGGCCTGCAACTGCAGCCAATCAGGATCTTTCTCTAAGTCATGTGATGGGGAGGGGCAGTGCCAGTGTATGGTGGGCGTGGCTGGGGCTAAGTGTGACCGCTGTAGCCATGGTTACTATGGTTTCCATACCAACGGTTGCACAGGTGAGTTAACAGAGGAAGTGGCCTGTCAGTCTGGCCTGTGATCGATTATGTTTCTCAGCTCTAATTGGCTGTGATGTGTTCCCCTCCCAGCATGCACCTGTGATCACACTGGAGGCAACTGTGATCCTGATAGTGGTGAGTGCATCTGCCCCGCCCACACAGAGGGAGACACCTGTGACAGGTGTGAATCAGGTTACTGGGGCCACGACCCAACAACTGGCTGCAAGGTACACACAGATACAAAAACACATGCACATTACACACAAATATACGCAAATACAGATAAATACACTCAAATACACACAGACACAAGTATATACACAAAGAACTCACATCCTGTCACTTCTACAGCCGTGTAGCTGCAGCTCAGCCGGAAGCTCCGCCCCTCAGTGTGATCAGAACCATGGGCAGTGTCAGTGCAGAAAGGGGTTCTCTGGCAGGTCATGTGACCAGTGTGCTCCTGGTTACTATGGTTACCCAACATGCCTGGCATGTGGCTGTGACATGGCGGGAACAGACGAGAAGTTCTGCAACACGACGCTGGGAGTGTGTGACTGTCAACAGACCGGGGAGTGTGTGTGCAAGGTAACACAGCCGGTGTGTCTCTGTATGTGTGTACTTCTGTGTGTGGTCCTCCCTGTGTGTTTCTCTGTGTGTGTGTGTACATGTGCTTGGACATACCTGTGTGTGTGACTGTCCTCAGGTGGGTGTGTCGGGCCGGCGCTGTGAGGAGTGTGTCTCCGGTCGCTTCGCTCTGTCGGCCGAGAATCCAGACGGCTGCTCGCAGTGTTTCTGTTCGGGCGTCAGCAGAGACTGCGAGGAGCAGGGAGGATTACTCAGAGTACCAGTGAGTACTTGTACACAACCCAACACTTAACAAAGCACTGCCAGCATAAACTCTGTGGTGTGTGTACATACCGTGTATATTTACATGGACACACACACACATCATGGACACACACTCTCCCATTTTAAGAGACAGAAAGATGCCAGTTTCCTCCTTTACCTTTTCCCTCCACAGATCTCTCTGATTGGCTCTCCTGCTCTCTTGCCTTTGGTCAGTCAGTCTAACCTGCAGGGTGTAGTATCTGGGGTTTACCAGCAGGGTGACGACATTCTGCTTGACACCAGACAGCTCAGCACCAGCAGGCTCGCTGGCCCCCTCTACTGGAGGCTGCCCCCACAGTTCGAAGGCCGCCAGGTACTGTTACTGCGGACTGGAAAAGTTTTCATCCCAAACGTTGAACTCGATCCAATTTTAAATGAAGGTGCTGCTGTGCAAAGGCATCTGGTAGCTGTTCTTGGTCACAGTTAATGTGTCATCACTTGGTACGAAACACAAAGCTGTAGGCTGCAGGATAAGCACTGAGACAAATATAGAGCTAAATGATTTCTTGAATGTACAAAACTTACACGGTGGGGTGGCAGAACTTAAAAACCATGTGATGAGGCTGATTGTGGCCACCTCTGTTTCTTGTGGATGTTTCCTCAGGTGTGACATGGAGCATTTTGATATTAGCAGCATTTTCCTGCTGCTAAACAAGTTTTCAACTTTTAAGTTACATCAGAGGCTTTTTCTGATTTTACAAGGAAAATGTTGAATTTCAAGCAATTAAAGCCATTCTTGTCCAGCAAACAACGTGGCCACATGCCTTTACCTGATTGGCTGGTCGGCTTAAAGCATCTTGTCAGCCATCCTGCACTCGATGATGTTGCAATCAAATTGGTTCCAATAACTTTTCTGGCCCTTTTTGTTCAGAAATATTCCAAAAGACATTTTGACAGCAAAATTGCAAAACATGAGATGAAATATAACATTCTACACTTTGCTTTTGGTCAAAGAATGTTTAAGAACTTAAACATTTTGTAACCACCAACAAATTTAATTAGCTACTGTTTTTTTATTTACTTCAGTAATTGATCACAGGTAATGTTTATGGAATTTCGTTACCTAATGATGTGGCTACTCTCCAGCAGTGATTGTGTAATATGTTGTGCTCCCCGCTGTGTGTTATGTAGCTGCTATCGTACGGCGGCCTGCTGTCGTACATCATCACCTTTTACGCCGAGGATGGCTCAGGACTGTCCAATCAGGAGCCTCAGGTCCTCATGAGGGGCGGGACTCTGAAGAAAGTGGTGATACACACAGACATGGTTGCTCCTAGAAACGGCATCAGGACACAGCATGACATCAGGATGACAGAGGTATGGCTGCTGGTAATCATGGGAAAAGAAAATTAAACAACCTAAACAGACACGTTTAAGCAACCTAAACCTGCGATCATATAATACACTGTGTGTGTGTTTGTGTTTGTGTGTGTGTGTGTTGTTACAGCACAAGTGGAAATATTTTAACTCCGTGTCAGAAAAGTCAGTGAGTCACACCGACTTCATGAACGTCCTCAGTAACATCGAGTACATCATCATCAAGGCTTCATATGGGACGAGACTGCAGCAGAGCAGGTACATGGACTCCTACTGTGCACACACATGCACACACATGCACACACACGTATGTTTATGGATTTCCTCAATGGCTTAAGTACGGTCCATTTGATTAAAAGTGGCATCTTGTGGAAGTGCAGCTGGAGAGGCCTCCAATTGGTCAGAACACGAAGCTCCAGGTGCTAACCGTAACCGTAACCGTAACCCTAGCTCATGGCACACAACTGACTGTTACTCCTGAAGTTATAGTAACTAACCCTAACCCTAACCCTTTCAATTTTGTTGTACTTGTACAATGACAATAAAGACTATTTTCTATCTATTCTAGTATCAGTGACATCAGCAGGTGTGTGATGTAATTTCACCATTTTTTAAATTAAGGATTTCTAACATCACCATGGAGACATCAAGGGAAGCAGAACTAGAGGAGGGGTCAGAGGTCAGAGGAGGTGCAGCCAGACTGATTGAATCCTGCGTCTGCCCACCTGGCTACACTGGACTATCCTGTCAGGTAATGATACCTGTTACACCACAGCAGCTGCTAAAACTACAGTTAATCTGAGTTAAATAAAGATATCTATACCTGAAGAGAACAAACTGATCAATTAATCGACAAATACATGATCAGGTCTGTATCAGTGAACAGTGTTTGTATTGATTCAATAATTCAACAGTATGAATGTTGCTGCTCTGTTTATTTCTTCCTTGCATGCCTCTGTAGGGCCTGTCTTTTGGACATACCTGTCTCTCTCTCTGACCTGTCTCTGTCTGTCTGTCTGTCTCTCTCTCTTCAGGATTGTGCTGCTGGTTATTTCCATCAGCCTTTGTCCGAGTTGTCATCTCGGAGTCAGAAGTCAATGTTTGCTCGTCCATGTGTGAAATGTCGCTGCAACAACCACAGTGAAAGCTGCCACCCAGAGACTGGAGAATGTCAGGTAATATGCTAACATACGCTAACAGACTATCACAGGATAACACGCGCTAACAGATGCTAACATACGCTAACAGACTATCACAGGTTAACACATGCTATCATACGCTAACAGACTACCACAGGTTAACACATGCTATCATATGCTAACAGACTACCACAGGTTAACACATGCTATCATATGCTAACAGACTACCACAGGTTAACACATGCTATCATACGCTAACAGACTACCACAGGTTAACACATGCTATCATACGCTAACAGACTACCACAGGTTAACACGCGCTAACATACACTAACATACGCTAACAGACTATCACAGGTTAACACATGCTATCATACGCTAACAGACTACCACAGGTTAACACGCGCTAACAGATGCTAACATACGCTAACAGACTATCACAGGTTAACACATGCTATCATGCGCTAACAGACTACCACAGGTTAACACGCGCTAACAGATGCTAACATACACTAACAGACTAACACAGGCTAATACGCCCTAACAGATTATCGTAGGCCAACAGACTATCATGGGCTAATCAAGATATGCTAATATATGCTAACACATGCTAACATTTAAGGAAGACTGTAGCATCAAAAAACACAAAGAAAAAGAAATCAGTCAGTCAGATCATGTTTCAATATTTTTGCACAGGGCTGTCAACATTACACCAGTGGGCGGAGCTGTGAGCTGTGTGCCCCAGGGTATTATGGGAATGTCACTGGCTCCACCAGTGATTGCTCACTTTGTGCCTGCCCCCTGCGTGGCAACAGGTAGCACTACAAAATATTTTTTAAATGTTTTAATTGTTTTTTTTCATTTTGCTGAACTTGTGTGTGTGTGTGTCTGTGTGTAGTTTCAGTCCCACCTGCGTGCCAGAGGGAGCGTTTGGTGATTTTCGCTGCAACACCTGTCAGACGGGTTACGAGGGCAGATACTGTGAGAGGTGAGAGTCATTCCATCACTTGCCATCAGTCAGAGTGAGATTTTATCGAGTTTAGATGAGCCGTGATCTTTGTAATGCAGCTTTTATTTTGGAAAATTGTTTGACATCAGTGGAAGCTCAGCCAATTAGCTGAGAGCTAAACAGCTGTTCTGATGTCGGTCATGTGAAGTGGATGTTTGGTCACAGCAGCCTCTGGTGGAGAAAATGTGACATGACACTAAATACATGCTGTCATCCTGCAGGTGCTCTGTTGGTTACTATGGTAACCCATCATTGCCAGGTGGGCTGTGTTCACAGTGTACCTGTAGTGGGTGGGGCTCGCTGCAACCGTTGTGTGATGTGCTGAGTGGACAGTGTGAGTGTAAGCCTGGGGTCAAAGGTCAGTCATGTGACCAGTGTGACGAGAGGCACATTCTGCAAGGAGGACAGTGTGTGTGTAAGTAAAAACACACACATTCATTCACACACAAAAAGCTGATGCGTTCTCAGTGTGTTTGATGTGTTTTACTTTTACTTTTTTTTCTGAATCCAGCGTGTGATGACGAGTGCACTGGCGTTCTGTTAGACGATCTGGACAAAATACATGATCACTTCCTGTCTTTTAACCTGAGCACTGTTGCCATGGTACCATTTCGCCAGCTGGTGTTGCTGGAGAACCAGACCAAAGGCCTTCAGGTAAACAAACAAAGGTGTTCAACAATCAGGTAACAAACAGCCTGATGTGTGATGCCTCCCCCTGATGGTATAGAGGTATCATTGTAATGTGCAGGTTGAAGTCTCCTTCATCTTATGCATTTGATATAATATAAATCTTCACCTGCGCGTTTTGAAATTAATTGTCTGTTGAATCCAGGATAATGGAGCTGCGTTCAGAGGCGGCAGCTGTCGTTCCACAAAAAGCCATTATAAAACATTCAGCTCTTTCTCTTCATTCTCTTTCTAGCTATCGCGTGCTCACACATTCACCTGCACAGTAACTTACAGGTTAAACGGTATCACTTGTCTTTGGTCTCCATGGTTACTGCAGTCTTCTTCTTCTGTTTTCTCCGTACACAGTGAGCTCTGTGTGATTTCTCAATTAGTACATGAGAGTCACTTCAGGACTCGGACCACTTCAGTGTCGGTCAGAAAGAGAAGAATCTGAACACAGTGAACGAGCTTCATCAAAAAAATGTGACTTTATTTGCTTCTGTGTGTTTTGAACAGGTGATGTTTTCCAAAAACAGTTCTGTTGCTGCGCATGTGTCCGGAGTAGAAGATGAGTTAAATCATTTGACCTCTGACCTCAGTGCTCTGCTGCAGCAGGTATTCATGGTTTGTTTTGTTGAAGCTTCATTGCATCATGAAAACAAACACAGTTTTAATGTTTAAATGTGTAAACATGATTTGAACGTGTCATCTGTAAACATAACATTTCTAAAAACGCTGATAATACTTTCTTCTGATTGGCTAGGTGACACATCTGTCCAACAACCTGGAGAAAGTGGGCGTGTCCTCAGAGCACAGCCTCTCACAGGGAGCACGGCTCATTGAAAACATCAGTAGCCTTCAGGGCCGCATCGACGGTAACAACATGTTTACAGCATCATCCTGACCAATCAGGACAACAGTAATGCATCGTATTAAAAATCACCGGCGAAAGATTTTAAGAACCAAACTGTTTGGTAATAAATTAAAGCGGTTCCTTCTGTGGTGCACTTAAAAAAATTGCATGAAAGATCATCTTTTTGGAGAACATGTGCATGACGAAGGATCTTAAGCTTTCAGAATCAGCTTAATTGTTTTTGTCAAAGCGGTTTTATCTAAATATTTTACCAAGAAAGTTAAACAAATAGAAAACTCATGAGATGAAGTGGTGATCAGAAGAGCTGTGTTAAATTTCTATTCTTTTCTATTTAAATTATGTTTCCTTACCTGTCTGACATGAGGTTTGGTCCACCTGTGAGCCAGAATGACTTTTAGGAAAGAGTCGGTCTGTGACACTCGATCGCCATCCAGTGGCTTTATCAAAGTACTGCAACCAAAGATCTCACTGTCACTGTGATCTTGTGACTTAAACAAACCTGTTCATATCTTAATAGCTGTAGTTATATCTTGTTTACCATAAATCTGCTTGTACGCAGACTCAATATTCAATATTTTTGTTACAATCAAAATGTTTTTCTTGATTTTCTCTGTTTCATGGCCAGCGTGGTGTTTTCAGGTAAAACCTGCAGCAAAATATAAACTTGGAGAGAATATATCTCTATAATTTTATAAAAGAATTTGAATTTTAATCAACATTAGAGTTACAGATGTAGAGAAGACTCTTCTTGGGATCTTGGTAGTGGTTTTGTTTATTGTGCTTATTTTGCCCTGGACAAGCATAGAAACCTTATTTCTGACTGGTGACTGAAATAGCTTAATTCACAAAAGATTCATATTTGTTACCTTATGACAAAGATGCTGAAATGAGATCGGAATAAACAAGCTCTAAAATCTCATTGGTCCAGTGCTCCAGAGGGAGGCGGGGCTTCTGAACCAGACCAGAGAGGAGGAGCTCAGTGCAGCAAATCAGACGCGGCTGCTGGAAGATGTTGAATCCATGTTGGAAAGCATCAAAGCTGTCAACCTGACGTCCAACAGAGCCGCGGCCAATCAGGAGCTCAGGTGTGTGTTTGTGTGTCTCGTGCTTCTTTTCTTGTATAAATTGTTTTAAGTTAATCTCCATTTTTCTCTTTGCAGTTCTGTGGAGTCTCTCATCGAATCTCTGCAGACAGACTTTGTGTCGAGCGGGATGGTTGTTGATGACAGGCTCCGCCCCCTGTCCGCCTCCCTGAGCGTCGCCATGGACACACTGCAACAAGCACACACACAGCTTAGCAATGCAGCACAACTAAACTCACAAACACACACACTCCTGGAGGCTGCACACCCTCTGCTTCACGGCTACCAGGTAAACACACACATGCCGCCAGATCAAGACACACACCTTCTGACCCCTGACACACACACTGTCAGATCAACATCACACCTGCTCCATCAAACCATGGAAGTAAACTAGACTGAAACCTTGAATGAAGTCGTTTGACCTGACCTGTCATATCGCTGACGTCATTACTGTCAGTATCAGGTCGAATGACTCAACATGGTCTTAACCCCCCAAAAACCAGCTGAATTAAGAAAATAATGAAATAATTAAGAGGCAGGAAATCTTCAAAACTAACAACTTTTTCAACTAAAACGTTTATTTAAACTTGAAGAATCAAAGTCAAAATTTAAAGAAAGCTCGTCAGTTTGGAATATGTCGGTACATTAAAAGAAAGGAAATTTAGGGACTCAGGTCCCCATTCAGGAAATAAAAGAAATAATTTACCATCCCCATCTGTGTGTCTTTCAGTTGGCCAATCACAACGTGAGCATGGAGTGTGTGTTTGTGGATGAGGTGATGGAGGAAAGTCAGCTTCTGCTGGACGACACCGTCAGCCTGACGGAGGAGTTAACAAACAGCACCGCAGTAAGACACTCTCCATTCACACAAGAAAGATCATTAATCGCTACAATATGATCACACCAACCCTCTTTTGTGTCCAGCAGGTGGAGCTGTTCAGTGGGCAGTTGGATCAGTGGCGCCCCCTACTGAGAAAAAAAGTGGACGGTATGGTTGTTGGGCTGAAGATGACAGACGCCCTGGAGAATGTGTACCGTGCAGAAAGCCACGCCCAGCTGTTGCATAGCCACGCCCACTCATTGACAAGGTTTGTGTGTGTGCGTTTGTGTGCGTTAGTGCACATTAGTGCGTGTATGTGTGTGATTGTGTGTGCGTTAGTGTGTGTTTGTGTGTGTTTGTGTGCATAAGTGTGTGTATGTGTGTGTATATGTGTGATTGTGTGTGTTAGTGTGCGTTTTTGTGTGTTTTGTCCAGTGAACAAAAATCATAATGAACTTCTTCTCTTGCAGCTCTCTTTTGTCGGTGTGTAATGCGTCTCAGAACGGCACCAGATTGGTTCAGCTCGACAGCGACATCACAGAACGAGTTGACTCCGCCCACCAGGTCGCCTCGATCGCACACATCTCCGCCTCCCATGCTCTGAACGTGGTAAGTATGTGTTCAGAATAAAGTCGATCAAGTCGTGTGCTGGTTTGGAGGCTGATGTTCATCTGCGACTCCTCCAGTCTGCATGTCAAAGGGTTCTTCAACATGGAAACTCACAGAGCTGTGAACTCTGGGAAATCGTCTTTTCTGCAGGTGTCCCTGTCGTTGCGACGTTCGGAAGGTTGAGTCATCTACCTGTGTTTACATGTACATACATTCAGAGTTACCCCCCCCCCCCAACCAGGCAGAGGCAGTCGTCAATTCGAATTCTGTAACTTTACTAATAGATTTTATATGTGTGTGTTTGTTTCAGACCATCCAATCAGAGCAACTGCTGTCAGAGGAGGCGGGGGCCAAACTGAACATCAGCTCTGCTGTGTTAGAAGAAAGTCACCTGATCAGTGTGACAGCTGAGGGTCTGTGTCTGATTTCACATTTTCATTCTCACAAATGTGTGAAAAATGTTTCCTGTCTGTAAAAGTTGTTTGTGGATAAATTCTTCCTCAAGAAATGAATTTAGTCACAAAACAAGGGAGACAAACCAGAAGTTGTGTTTTTGTTTTCCGCCAATATCCGAAAAGACGCCGGTCTGTCTCTGCCTTTCAGACCTGCATGGGAATGTCTCCATGGCAACCAGCAGACTGGGATTGGTCAGAGAGAGCATCCATAACTTCAGCCGCTGTCTCTATGAGCCAATCAGAGAGCTGCAGAGCCTCTCCGAAGGTGAACCAGGCATGTTAGGAACTGACTCCTTCAATATTAATGCTCTCATGGATGAATGAATTCAAATATTAATGCATTAATATGCATAAACGTATTGATGAATTGATGTATAAAATATTCTGCATATGTGGTTATTTTCCATCAGGTCCATCCATGACACTGCAGCAAGTTCATGTACAGGCTGCAGCAGCTCGCTCCAGCCTGCAGGAGGCACTGCAGCGGTTGCACAGACTCAGACAGCAGTTGCAGGATTCCTCTTCAGTTGTGGAAAACACGAACAGCACAGTGAAGGAGACCATCCAGCTGCTGACTCACACACACACTGCAGGTCAGTCAGAAACCTCAGACTGTGGAAATATGAACCGATGAAGAGGAAAGTAATATTTCTCTCTGCTTGTGATTTTAGCTAAAGAGGCACATCATCAGCTGCAGGAGGTGGAGCAGCGTTCAGAGCGTCTCATGGCCCGGATAAAGCCGCTAAGCATGCTGGGAGAAACACTGAGCAGGAATCTGTCTGACATCAGAGAGCTGATCAATCAGGCCAGAAGACAAGCTGCTTCGGTACATAAACACCTACACAGACAAATACACAATCTGAAATACACACTCAGAAAACAAGGAGGCAGCTTCATAAACACACACACACACACATACAAAATTACACAATGTTGAACACACAGTGCAGTGTTACACACTCACAGCAGAAATGTTTCTGATGGAGTTTTGGTTAAAGTCCTGAGATGATGAATCAAACATGATGGTTCAGGTCAGCTGTGTTTGGTTGCACTGAAGTCAAACTGGGGAAAATGTGACATGAATCATTGCACTTAGTCTGTAAAGATGCCTCACTCATTGTTTTTCAGCTCTTTCTACACGGTAGTTTTACATCCATTTTTCCCACCAAAATGATCAACGTTTATCCTGAGGAAGATCTTTAATGTATGAACCACAATTTATCACAATTTATCCGACAGTTGCTTAGATTTTTCCGTCTGGGCCCGAGTGAGGGAGCATCAATACTGAACTGCTTAATTGGCTAAAAACAAAGCATCAATACAACAACTCAGGTTTCTGTTTGATATCTGAATGGATGAAAGTGGGACTTTCCAAGAAAACCCGTAAGAAAACATCACGTGAGGAATAACTTGAGGGGTAATATGATGAGTGAGCTGCTGAATGTCAGGCTGACAGAGATGATGATTATGATGACGTGATGATGATAACCGTGGTGTTGATGATGTCATCAGATTAAGGTGGCGGTGCAGGCGGACGGAGACTGTGTTCGATCCTACAGACCACAGATGGAGTCCAGTAACTTCAACACTCTGAGTCTGATCCTGAAGACGTCCAGTCCGGATAACCTGCTGTTCTACCTGGGCAGCAACACCTCGGTACTACGTTTTTTCTTTTCAAGCTTAAGTCACGACATCGTGTTTTGGTTTCACGTTGTCAGCCACCTGAGCTCCGCTGCTCTCTCACCTCTTCAGAGTTTAGCGTTTGTCAGTCCTTTTATTTGTCAGTGTGTCTGTTTGCCGTCTCAACAGAACAAATGTCCACATGTGCTGGCATTTTTCTACGATTCTGAACGGTGCAGCAGTGCTTTTACAGGGTAACATCGAGTTAACCATGAGTGTAAACTGCCAGCCAATAGAAAAGCCTCATCTGAAACGTATCCACTCTTAGTTGTTCACCTGATGGCACGACGTTGCCTCTGAAATTAGCTGGAGAAGGCTCATAGCACAGGACTCAGATCTGTCCTCCCACTCTTGTGTCTAAACAAACCTCTTGTCTGCAATGTGTTCAGGTGGACTTCCTGGCAGTAGAGATGCATGATGGGAAGGTCTCTCTAGTGTGGAACGTGGGATCAGGAAGCACCAGACTCGAGTTTCCTGGACTTGACATCACCAACAACAAGTGGACCAGAATCAATGCTACACGGTGAATACACATTTTGTTGAAAAAGTGACCATGTGACCAGAACAGATCACATGACGTCTTGCTCATCACGACTTCACATGAAGTAAATGGGACTGCGAGTAATTAGAAACAGGTGTCCGGGTCCACAAACGTCCTCAGCAGATGAAGTCCAGTTGTCATGTTATTTTAGAAGCTTACGTTTTGTTTTCCAGGAACTTTAAAGACTTCTCATTTGTTAAATATCAACTTACAACAGCATTGTTTTGGTATTTGGCCAGAAGTACTCTGATGTTTGATTAGTTGCAGACACGGCCGGCTGTTTGCAGTACTTTACTTTTTTGATTTACATGTTTTGCATCTGTAAAATTACAATCAGGGAGGCTGCTGTTCCACACTGCCATCACTGGCAAAGAGAGTTATTCCTGGATTTGAGCTTCATAAGTACAACTACCACACCTTAAATTTAAAACACATTTGCCTGATCATCTTATTTTGTATTTTGTAAAATTTTCTGTCTCATTTTTGTCCGACACAAGTCGTGTCTCTTTGTATCATAAAGTATAAAGGTGTAAAGAGTCAAGATGACGGCTCACTGAGGTTATTAGCAGAATACAACAAAGGGAAATGTGTGTAAATGGCAAATGTAGCAAAGTTAAGAAAGATTACTGGAAAACATTTTCCTGAATCACTGAAGGAAAATGAAAAACTACATCGAAAAACTCCACAGAGAGTGAACGGCCATCGGTGACAGAGGATGATCTACAACGATCAAACCATGGCGTGTGTGCGTGTTTATGTGTGTGTGTGTGTTTGTGTGTTTGTGTGTGTGTGTGTGTGTGTGTGTGTGTGTGTGTGTGTGTGAGTGTGTGTGTGTGTGTATGCGTGTGTGTGTGTGAGTGAGTGTGTGAGTG
>JAQMCX010000030.1:26728-57061 GCA_029814765.1 Acanthurus leucopareius
GCCTCGCAGCATGATGTCACTCGCTGTTTTATCAGATACCAGACAGGAAGCTACTTTAATGGCAGTGGATACGCCACGCTCAGTGAGTCAGATATAAAGACAAGAACACATCCGGGTGAAATCTGACCGGGTCTGATCAGAGTGTGTGTGTGTGTGTGTGTGTGTGTGTGTGTGTGTCTGTGTATGTGTGTGTGTGTGTGTGTATGCGTTGTGTGTGTGTGTGTGTGTGTGTGTATCAGTCCTGTTGCTCTGACTCTGTTCTGTCTGAGTCTTTGAATCATCAGGTTCCATCAAAGTTCGTTAATGAAACAATAACTCTGATTTGTTTTGCTCATCAGCTTCACACATGAGCTCAAACTGAAAACAGCTGAGTGAGAAGCTTTGAGGCAGTTTCAGGGTCAGAGGGCAGACAGGTGTGACTTCCTGTCTCACCTGCAGGATCACGCTGTCCGGCTGGCTGAAGTTCGGCGAGCTCGTCCGGGCGTTTCCACTCCTCCCCGGAGCTGAAGGCCACAGGCCCAGTAACTTCCTGCCACATGTCAGGATGCTGCAAGCACACACACACACACACACACACAATCAGTTTACACACACTTCCTGCTGGTAGCGAGCTGCTGCTGTGGAGGAAATGACATCACAGAGGCTGATGTTTGTAAGGACTCAGCGAACGGAGTCTTTCCTGCTGTTTCTGGTTGAAACAGTGATGTCACAGGTGTGCTGTTTAACACCTGAGGCCACGCCCAGCAGTGATGTCACCGCATCCTGAGGAGTCGGGGATCAAACCCACGACCTTCTGACCAGCAGACGACCTGCTCGTCCTCCTGACCTCCAGTGTGACAACGACCTGGGTTGTGTGACTACTTCCTGTCTGGAAGCGGTGACTTCCTGTGTGGGAGCATCATGTGACTCACTGTCTGAAGTTGAAGAGCGGCATGGTGACCCAGCCCAGAGCCTCGATGCTGCGGCGCTGCTTGCCCTTCTCCTCGGCTCCTCCGGGGGGCGGCAGAGAGCTGGCGTACAGGGTGACCATCAGCTGCGACTCTCTGGGCAGCTGGTTGATCTGCACGGGGAAACACACCCTGCAGACAGACGGACGCAGGCAGACAGGTGAGGGCAAGCTGGACGGACAGGTAACACCTGGAACCATGTGACTCATCATGTCAGGTGACTGAGCATCACGTCGCTTTAACATTAATGCATTCATAACGGTTCGTAACGGTTCAGTTTCCTCTGCTGTCTGTGCGTCGATGAGCGTGTTTGCTGCGTTTCCTGCAGCTCAGAGCTTCTCTACAGGTGTGAACAGTGATGTCATCAGTGCGACAGGTGAGGGTACGTACCTCTGGTCCCACACCACCAGGTGGAACAGGTATTTGCTGACCGGCTGTTTGCTGGTGTGCTGCGGCGCGCAGAGCTCCGCCCCTCCATGAGTCAGAGAGCAGGACAGGAAGAAACCCTCGTAACTGACCAATCAGAGAGCAGAACATGACATCAAGGTGACTGATTGTTCTTTCATGTTTGTATCAGTTTATCAGCTTAAAAATTTGGTTTGTTTTTATATTTTTCACTCGATTCAAATCTCTGAGTGACGTCATGAAGCAGTTTGTGAAACACAAACGTGACGCGTCATGTGACACAACCAGCAGACGTTTAACACGGCGGTCAGCACATCAGGAGTGACATCAGGTCGTCTTCGTCCACAGACGGACGGACAGACGCCATGTTGACTCTCAGAAACAAGAAACACAGATTCTTCTTCTGTGGTTTCAGAGGACGACAGACTGAAACCCCCCAACATGTTGTGATGAAAACCGGTTCACACACTCATGTTCCCCTCAGGATGAACCTCTGACTTTTCCTCTAGCGCCACCATCAGGCGAACACGTAATGTGTCCAACACTTCAGTTTATGACTGAATATCTGCAGAGCTGATGACATTTACTGACTGTTGGAATAAATCTGACTCAGACTCAAATTCTGAAGCTTCTGCAGTATTTTACCACAGATCAACTCTGTGCACTTCCTACAAACAGCCTGCGGGTGGCGCTACAGTCACAGCACAATCACCTTCATTCAGACGCACTGTTTCACCAAAACTACAAACTTCGTCTGCAGTCGAACCCACGAAAAGATTCACAACCTCAGAGAGAAACTGTGACTGATGAATGTTTCATCCTGTTAAACTGAAACTGTTAAAACAATGAAAAACAGAACACACACACACACACACACAGACACACACACACACACACAAAAACACACACACACACACACACACAAAAACACACACAAACACACACACACACACAAACACACACAGATGGTGTGTGACAGCAGGTGTCAGGCAAATCAGGCAGCTTGGCCTCCTCTCAGAGGTCAAAGGTCAGGTCTGGTTCCCAGGCAGTCAGGCCTTTGTCCCAGCAGTGTGTGTGTGTGTGTGTGTGTGTGTGTGTGTGGGAGGGGCCTCAGGAAGCGGCTCTCGGTCTGAGCTGCCTTTGTTTCAGGATCTGCTCTGAGATCAGCTGAGTCATCAGCCTGTTTGTTGACACTGTGACTGTAATGCACTCTGCAGCCTGCAGGGGGCCTCACACCGACAGAGGGCGTGTGTGTGTGTGTGTTTGTTCATACCTGGCGGCCCAGGTGATGGGGATGCGGTGAGCGGCGTACACGTTGAAGGAGAGCACGTTGTTGACGAGGCCGGCCTCCTGCACCGGCGCCGTGCTGCACTGACTCTGCGGCGTCGTGTGGAAGTTGGCGTTGAACGTGCTGCAGTACAGCTCCACCAGATCCAAGATGGCCGACGTCAACTTCTCCACCACTTTCTCTGAGAAACGAGATCACAAGCAGGTGCGTCAGGCTGAGGCTGTTCTGTGACTCAGCTGACACATGAAAGCAGAGGAGCTGTGAAGCTCTGAAGACGTTCGGGTTCGTTAAGTCTCAGCTGGTTTCCTGACGAGTGACGAGAGCTGCTGTCAGATCAGACGCACAGGAGCCTGTCAGCAGGTCTCAGGTGAACGCTGCCTTCGCTCTCTACCTGTCGCTATGATGTCAGGTGTGTGTGACTGAGGTCGTGTTGTGTTCACTGTCGGTCCGTACCTCTGTTCTCTCTGACAGCCAGCACTGAAGCATCCTGGGAGGACAGACAGAGAGGACACCATGAACAAAACAAACATCCACCTGACAGGCGCCAACACGTGATGTCACAGGTGCTGATGATGTCAGCAGGCGGCGCGTCGAGCACCGCCTGTCTGATGCTTTAAAATGAAGAACTATCGGCGTCATTCACCTTGAGGACTTTGGGCTGCAGGCGACAGGGGCATGCTGGGAGCTGGCTGAGGGCCGAGGTCACATCAGGCGTCTCCACGGCAGCTAACGAGCTGCAGAGCGCCTTCACTGATTGGACGAGACGCTCCACGTGAAGCGGCAGCTCCACCTACAAACACAAACAGGTGAAGAAGAAGAAGAAGAGGAAGAAGAAGAAGAAAAAGAAGAAGAAGAAGAAGAAGAAGAAGGAGGCGGATTTAACTGTGACTGTTTGACTTTACGTCCTCTGAGGACTTTTTTCTTTCTTTTTTTCTTCCAATGACTTTCTGTTGTGTGTGTGTGTGTTTGTGTGTGTGTGTGTGTGTGTGCACGTGTGTGTGTGTGTATGCGCTTGTGTGTGTGTTTGTGTGTCTGTGTGTGTGTCTTGGTCAGAATTGACAGAAAATACCTGAATGAGAAACCCTTTATACAGAGTGGGGACTTGCAATGTTGAAACGTGACGTAACACTCGATCATGTGATGTGACGTCATGTGATCATGTCATGTTGTGTCAGGTTCGGGGCCCGCGGCTCCTTGTCGGTTCATCAGCTGGATTCAGACTCGGCTCCGCTGCCTGCTGTGTCGGCGACATCACCGGGACATTCCCGACTTTTAGACATCGACAGGAACACGGTGATCCACATCGGAGGATTGGGGGCTCACACTCAGGTAACTCAAGTCAACTCACCAGGAGTGTGTTGGAGTGCAAAGGTAAACAGGTCATAACAGAGTGTGTGTGTGTGTGTGTGTGTGTGTGTGTGTGTGTGTGTGTGTGTGTGATGTCAGAGACCCACAGCGCTGCGGTCCTCCACCTTCCAGGGCTGTTTGGGAGAAGCAACACTCAACGAGAGAAACATTGGACTGTGGAATTATGACCACAGAGAGGGGGCGTGTGGAGGCTGTTTCAGCAGGTACAAACATAGGTGTAACACCAAAACACCACCTGTATGACCACAAAGGACACACAATAACCCCGCCCACCAAGTATGGTGTTTCTGAAATACAGCTCTGCTCAGACTTCAATCTGCAGAATTCTGATGAAGTTTTTTAAAAAGCATATCTGAGACCTGACAAATCTGAGGAAACCTGCCTGTCTCTCTGTGCCTGTCTCTCTGTGCCTGTCTCTCTGCCTGTCTCTCTCTGCCTGTCTTTCTGTGCCTGTCTCTCTGTGCCTGTCTCTCTGCCTGTGTCTTTAAGTCCCCAGGCAGAGGAGACATCCTTCCACTTTGATGGTTCTGGATTTTCATTGGTTCAGAAGTCTCTGCGAGCAACCTCCACCTCCATCGTCCTGCTGTTTAAAACGCTGTCGCCGGGGGGGTTACTGCTGTACCTGGCCTCCAACAACACTGTATGACACACACACACAAACACGCACAGGCATGCACGCACACACACATGCCCATGAACACACACACACGCACACAGTTACATTGAAGTTGTGATGGTGCAGCAGATACAGGCATCACCTTATTTGCCTTCTCTGGCAGAGGGACTTCCTGTCCATGGAGTTGGTGGAGGGGCATGTCCGTCTGACCTTTGACCTCGGCTCAGGTGCTCTGGTCCTGACCTCAAAGAGAAAGTACAACACCGGAGTGTGGTTCAAGATCACACTGCAGAGGAACAAACGCAAAGGTACTTCTCCTACTACAACATTACCAAGGTTTCGTGCAGTGGTACAGTGCTGCAATACCACAGTGAAAGTTCTGCGACATTCCAGTCAAAGTCTGGTTCAAGATCACACTGCGGAGGACCAACACAAAAGTCCTGCTACTCTACCATTAGAGTACTGGGACTCACCTGGCTGAACCCCTGCTACCACACAAAACACAGCTGCTGAAGAAGAGCAGTTATGCAGTTTTTGTTGTGGTGATACTTCTGTTCTTGCTCCTGATGGTGCTGCTTTGTGTCCAGGTTACTTGTCCATCATGGCAGCCGACCAGTCGTCAGAGAAGGAGGTGCTAGAGGCGGAGTCTCCTGGAATGGCCTCAGACTTGAACCGCTCAGACCTTGATCCTATTTATATCGGAGGACTTCCTGCCTCAAGACCAATTAGGTGAGTCTGTGATGTCACCAGGTGAGGGTGTGGTAGTAGCACACTAGTTTGAATGTCCCCACCCATCTGACTGTGGTTGTTCTGGTTGCTAGGCGACAGGTGGTCTCCAGGTCATATATGGGCTGCATAAAGAACGTGGAGATCGCTCGGTCCAACTTTGACCTGCTCAGAGATGCATTTGGAGTCAGGAAGGGTTGTGTTCTTCAGGTAAGACTTCTTCATATATAGTCAGGTTTTTGAGTACAGTCGAGTAGTTGGAGGGTATTAATAGATCTTTTTGAATATTTAATACATTCAAATGGTGGAGAAGCCTTCATGTGTCATTGGCCAGATGTTTCAAACTGCAGTGAGCTGCTCTGTATGTCTATGGGTTGATGAAGGTGTCTTCACTTTTACAATATATTTAGAAGAGATTCACTGAAACTCTAAAATGTGGGGATCTGGTCCCTGTGGATCGTTGTTGTCCTTCAGCTCAGGAGTTTAAACTTCAGGTTATTTGAACTTCAGTAAAAACATGAAAGTTGTTTTTTTTCTGAGTCTTTATGTCTTTCTTACATATCTATTTAATATTTAAACAAACAAAATATTACAAAAATCTGTATTTAAAATGAACTTTTTGACCCACAAACACATCTGGACACACATCTTCTGTGAAAATCATGAATTAATAACCTTCATCAGTCTCACCTGTCCGTACCTGTCTCAGGCGGTGCGCAGTGTGTCCATGTTGGCTGGAGGCTTCGTCCAAATTGCTCCTCGATCTTTGAGTCAGGAGACGGAGCTCCTCCTCTCCTTCTCTACCAACAACCAATCAGGAGTCCTGCTGGCAGCCTTTGCCGACAGCCAAACACAGAGACAGGTAAGACGTCATATGTGACACACCTGTGCACCAGATTTCACTGTTACCAATATGTGACCATTATTTTCTCTCTGTGTGCCTGCGTGCGTGTGTGTGTGTGTGTGTGTGTGCCTGTGCCTGCCTGCGTGCGTGCGTGCGTGCGTGTGTGTGAGTAGCACTTCCTGTCTGTCCACCTTGTCTCAGGTGCATTGGAGGCAGAACTAGGTGAGGTGGGCGGGGTTACCCGAAGGGTCATGGTGGTGAAACCTAACGGAGGATCTTTCAGTGACGGAACAAAACACTCTGTGATTGTCACCATCAACAGGAAGTAGGTGTAACCATAGTGACAGACACCTACACCACCTGTCTCACCTGCCTGATGAGTGTTTATTTATCTAAAGTCTCTGTCTCCCAGGTCACTGTCCGTGCAGGTAGATGAAGAAAACATCAAGTCTGCTTCTCCATTACCAGGACAGTTTTCTAGTTTGTCTGCAGCCTCTTTCTTCATTGGTGGGTTACCTTTGGGGGAGGAGTCTCGTCTGCCAACCAGATTACAGTATTTGTCCAGGTGGTTCAAAGGCTGCATTCAACACCTGGTGGTTGAAGGAGTGTAAGTGTCTCTCTCTCTCCCTCTCTGTCTCTTTTTCTGTCTGTCTCTCTCTCTGTCTCTGTCTCTCTGTCTCTCTCTGTCTCTGTCTCTCTCTCTCTGTCTCTCTCTTTAATTTTTTTTTAATTTCAAGCTTTAGGACTGGCAGGACTGTTTGGGTTCAATATTGCCAAAGCAGATACAAATTTTCTATACGAAAATACAATAATTATAATCATAATAACAGAAGTAAAAATAGAAGAATAAACAAACAAAAAGATGTGTAGAACTAAATAAAACAAAAAAAGGTCTTGGTTTAGTTTCCTCGGGTCGTCTTCAGCTCGTGGCCTGAACATATAAATTTAGCGGCTGTCGTCACACATTTGGGCATCTTGCCCAGTAAATATGGGAGCTTCTCTTTGTCTGTTTTGATGGAAATTCATTGTGTATTTTGGAGATAAATGTGAAATATTTTACTCTTAAATGTTGGTATTTTGGACATGAGGAGAGGAAGTGTCGTTCTGTCTCTACCTGTCTCCTGTCACCTCCTCTGTCCGTCCAAACCTTTTCTATTCAGGCTGCGTTCACTGACTCTGTACACGGTCAGGACTTTCCTTAACTTGGAAGTATTCATCCTACTCAGGCATTGCACTCTCTCTCTGTCTCTCTCTCAGGCAGTTTCCTGTCTCTCTGATTTGCTAACTGTGTTCTCTCTCCCCAGGTTAGTAGACCTATCAGGAGCTGTGAGGTATGAAGGGGCGGAGCTTGACAGCTGCCTTTTAAAAGAGAGGGATGGGGGGGCGGTGCTTCCTGATGAGCAGGATGTAGAACCAACTCATGACCCCGCCCCCCCACCTGTAGTACTGCCCACACACCTGACTGGGCTCACACCAGGAGCACTAACGGTAATCAATACATTTAGTCATTTATTAGTGTTTAACTGTGATCAACACTTTGTTCTTGCTGAGTTTTTATCGATGAGCTTCATCGTTAAATATTTTAGCTAAGTGATTTTTTGATTATTTGAGTATTTAAGTGGCATGAATTCTGTTTTGGATCACTGAGTCCAGTCATCACATTCAATACTGACTCGCAGTTTTTTATAAAGGTGGTCTTTTCATCTGTAATTGATCAGTATATTTGTGATTGAGAGCAATAATCAATTCTCCCTACTTATCCGTAACCATAATACTGAATGTGTTTGTTAAAGATTATTGACTATTTGTAACAAATGTTAACATATTCTTGATCTTTGGTTTTTGAAAATTGGTCAGCATTTTTTAAATATTGGCTATTGATTCCAGTTTATTCTTTAGTGTTATTGATAACTGATCTGTGTGTGGTGCAGTGTGTGTCTGAAATGGGACCAGATTTCCTGCCGTCAGCAGCCCAGTTTGGTTCATCCAAACACAGTCACATGACTTTCATCATCAACCCTAACACTGTCCGAAGAGGGTGAGTTGCTATGACAACATTGCTCCGATCAGAAATGGGCGGGGCCTGTTGATCCCTGACTTTGCTTTATTGTATCTCCTCTCCTCACAGTTTGTCTCTGAAGTTGTCGGTTCGAAGCCGAGCTCTGGACGGTTTGATCCTCCTCCTCTCTGACTCCAAGCAGATGGACTTCGTCGTCCTCAGACTGACAGGAGGGAGATTAATGATGTCGGCTGACCTGGGAAAAGGCCCCGCCTCCATCACCTCATCCGTCACTGTTAACGATGGAGAGTGGCACACTGTGAGTTAATACACTTATTTACCACATGCACGTAAAAGACAGAGGGGGTGTCAAGTGCTGCTGGATTTACCTGTGAGGAAGCAAAACTCACCTTGATGACGAGACAAATGATGCTGATCAAAGTCTTAAAATAACTCAAAGTAAAATCACTTACCTAGTCATAGACGATGAGGGGATCATGCGTCAGCTGTGCCGCTGTGGCCACACCAAGACAGAATTGGATAGAATTGGATCAGATAGAATTATTCACGCAAGTTAATTACATGTAAAGTCAAAGTAAAGATTCGATTAGATGTGAGTTCCTGACAAGTGACGGCAATGATGCAAATTGTACGGCTCGAGTTGTGTGCATGAAGCGAGTTACATGTGCAAATGATATTAATACTCTTGATTGCATCATTTGTGGGCTCAGATTTGCACATATAAAATGTGCTTTTGCACCCAGTGTGAGCACACAGCATCATTCAAAGAAACAGTTTGATTAAGTCACGTGATCAGTGACTGCAGATGAAGGTGCATTTAATTATCTTTGTTCACAAATAGTTTTTCTCTCTTCAGACTAAAATGTATTAATTTTGCTCCTGGAAACAAGTGGAAAAAAAATTTGTAAAGATTCACAAATGTCTGAGATGATTTAATAAATGTCACCTGTTAAGGAATTGATCATTAATAATTGTTAATAATAAATGTTTATAAGGACAATTGTATCTGCAAGTTTCATTTCTGAAAACAGAAACAAAAGCTGTCCGAACTTTGATTTCACACAGCAGGACTTAGACAGGAACAGAGTAAATCACGAGGTCAATAAATATGACATCACCAGGCTGTTTGGTGACAGAGAGTTTCACATGAAATAAAACGCTTAATAACCTTTCAGATGGACTTCAGTAGGAGGTGGTTAAATCTTGTCATACAGGTGATGATGTCACACTGCCAAGTGTCATGACAGGTGGGGTTCACCTGGAAAACCTGCAGGACGACTACAAGTGAGCTGATGGGATTTTTTTGCTGTTGTCGACTGTTGATTCAAACTAACAATATTTTGTAACTACCAATCTCTCAGGTGAGTGCTGAGGTTAGCCGGCGGCTGCTGTCCATGTCAGTCGATGGTTCAAATCTGGACTCCGTGTCAGTTAAAGGAAACCAGCTGGATGTGGAAAACAGACTTTACCTGGGAGGGCTGCCACACACACAGACTGCCAGGAGGATTAATGTAAAACTCTTAAATTCTTCACCTGCCAGTTACTCCACCTTTCTGCATGATTTGAATGTTTACACAGAATGTTTTAACCTTCCATCTTCACTCACTGTTTCTCACATCATCTCACCTGAGTTTCTTTGAACATATGACCTGAGATTTCATACCTGATGCTGTCATAAGTCACGTGATTCATCAGCAGGTTTTGTTGACAGCTTGGTTACACAATGACAACCTGAGCTGCACCTGAACTTCCTGTATCTCTGCTGTTGATCCTGATCTGCTCTTCCATGTGTCTCTCAGGTCAGCAGTAGTTTCTCAGGATGTGTTCGCTCTTTGAGCCTGAACGGAGCCATGATGGATCTTTCCAAGCCGGCCTCGCAGCATGATGTCACTCGCTGTTTTATCAGAGACCAGACAGGAAGCTACTTTAATGGCAGTGGATATGCCACGCTCAGTGAGTCAGATATAAAGACAAGAACACATCCTGTTTAAATCTGACCGGGTCTGATCAGAGTGTGTGTGTGTGTGTGTGTGTGTGTGTGTGTTTGTTTGTTTGTTTTCAGTGCGTGATGGTTATAAGGTTGGCTCTGATGTGTCAGTGTCTCTGGAATTTCGAACCAGCCAATCAGAAGGAGTGTTTCTGGGTATCAGCAGTGCGAAGGTTGATGCCATCGGATTGGAGATGATCAATGGACAGGTCAGCAGAGAAGTGTGTGTTTGTGTGTGTGTGTGTGTGTGTGTACTAAATTAAATAATCTATCTGTGTATCTTTTACAAAGGTCTCTTTATTCATCAAATATTCTATAAATAATGATTTTATTTATACTGATTCTCGTATTTGTCCTCAGGTGGTGTTTAACGTGAATAACGGGGCAGGTCGAGTGTCGGTGCGTTCGATTGGTCAGATGCTGTGTGATGGACAGTGGCACCGCCTGCTGGCCAGAAAAACAAAACACACCCTGAGTCTGATTGTAAATGGGCGAAGTTACAGCACACCCAACCCTTACCCACAATCCACCTCTGCTGAAACTAACAACCCTGTTTACGTGGGAGGCTATCCAAGTAAGCAAGAACTCTGAGCTCCATCATTCACAGGCAATGACCTGTGTGTAAATGACTAACAACCTGTCTGTCTACCTCCCTACCTGTCTCTATCTCTCTGTCACAGTTGGTGTGAAGCAGAACTGCCTGTCGATCAGCTCCAGATTCAGAGGTTGTCTGAGGAACCTGCAGCTTGTCAAATCTCATGTGAGTGACACACTGGACCTGAGCTCCGCCTACTTCCTGTCAGGCGTCACACCGAACTCATGTCCTGTCACCACAACAGTATAAATGTTCCTTCACAGGACATCATTAATGTTGCCACTGTAGAAGTTAAGATGAGTCTGTAGTATGAAACATTCCATTCTTCTATTCATTTGTTCTTTATCTGTGACTGTTTCTACCCGAATAATTAAAAATCATCTGAAAAATAATTCTCACAAAATTTCAAGTTAATTCATTATTTAGTTTCCAAACATCAGATTCATTTAACAAAAATATGCAGAGAAGGTTTGTCTCAACACTGAGATTAAACAGCTTGTAATACTGCCACCTCTGTGTCTGTGTGTGTGTGTGAAGATGAAATTCACATGGTCTGTTACGCTAAAATAGAAAACAAAAAGTCCTGCATGTTGAAAATTTGTGGCTCTGACTCCAAATGTCTAAACAACCACACGTCTCTCTGATCCTCCGGCCAGAATATTTCACATTTAGCATTTTCCTAATGAGCAAGAAACACAGAAGGTCAGGTGATGTATTCAGAGCTTTATTTGAATTCAGTGGGTAAAGACACATTCAATGAATTTAAATTTATCATGAGAAAAAACAAAGCTGGGGGGGGGGTTAAGTTACCCCCCCCCCGGTAACTTAACACAAGAGGGGCGTGGTCAGTGTGTAACCTGACACCAGGGGAAGAGGTGGTTGATGTGTAATGTGATAAAAAGGAAGTGTTCAGTCAGCCTGTGAAAACAAACAGATCAATAAATCACTGCATAAATAAATACAAACTGACAAATGGGTGAAAAAATAAATATAAGGAGGGTTCTTTTTCTTGTGGCGAGATGAGAAAATGGCACATTAGTATTGCATTATTGGTAAATACAGAGCTGAGTTTTAGCTGCTATAAAGAGTGTTTACAGTGCTAGCAATCATGCTATTTTACATTTCAGTCAGAAAACATTTTGCACCAGAATACCAACACCAGGTGACTCATGTAGGAGTCAGGTGACCCAGGTAAGAAAGGTAACAACGTTATTATTACAGATCTGTCAGGTGTGATGCAAACTGTTAGCTGAATGTTTCATAACGCTTCTGTCTCTCAACATACAAAATCAGGAGCAAATACAACTGAGTTATTGAACCAATCAAGTCTGCTTTAACCTTTGAAGGGGGTCATGTGAGTTGGGTAGGGACTTGTTTAGCTAGGAAAGAAATATAGCAACAAATCATTGTTTGGTGTTACATTGTGCTGAAATTTATTCATGGTTCACCGGCTCTGGTTGCCATGGGAATGTGTTGATGGCATCACAGCAGCACCTCCTGTCTTTCATCTGTATAAATATTTTATTCCTTTAAGTAAAGAGCACAGTCAAAATGTCATCATGGAGCTTTCAACTAAATCTAAAAATACAGTCTGATGCTAACTGCTCTGAAGCTAACTGAGCCGGTGCTGCTGTGTCCGTACAGGGTACATGCATGTGTGTGTGGTCTGTAAATCCTCATTTCCATTAGTGTAGAGTGGGTGTTGCTGAATGGTGTCTTTTTTGGCTCTGTAGTCATGACTCTAACTCCCATAATGCAGCAGAGGCTTCTAGAGTCAGTCCTGAAAGAGAGGGACAGAAGCAAAATTAAGAATTGATAGAGATTAGGTGGACAACAGATTTTCTTAAGGTCTAAGTCAGTATCCTGTAGTGTACAAGATTTGATTAATGATCTTATGGGTTTCCCTCACCTAACTGGGGTACATGAATATTGAAAAGTAATTCAATTAGCAAGACATCTTTTCAAAAGTGAAATCAAATATAACCGTTTTTTTCTAAAGGACTAAGTTGTCTTCTGGTGGCGACACTGGCTCCTGCAAAAAGTCCAGTGTCTTATAAAAATAAAATAACTGACAGCAAGTAAAAACAAATCTACAAAAGATTAAGACATTTGGTTCATCATATTTTTTATTTAAATTTTGTTTGTGCAAGTACAAAGTTAAACTTTATTTGCTCTGTTTTTTCACAGTAATCAATTGCACATGTCCTTGGAGTCTTTACAGGAAGTAGGATTAAAGAGCTCAATGAGAATCAGCTGTGATTTCAGACCAATCAGAAAACTGGATTTTCCAGGATAAAATTGGATGTGACCACCAGTTAGAGCATCTAAACATTTTCCCATCAGCCACCTGACAGATGTAGGGTAAAGCCAGAATATTCTATGCTAATGTCATTAGCATATTAGCATAGCATAACAAGCTTCAAAGTGTTGTTAACAAAGTTAGCACAGTGTAGAATGTTAATGTCACCACTGTTCTCTCAACAGTTCACATTAAAGAGGAGAATGATTCATGTTAATACAGTACGTTTACAAAGCATTGATGGTCTACAGTCTGACGATCAGTCATGTGTTGCTCCTGTTTGCAGCTTAAAACTGAATCATCAACGATGCACCTGGATGATTCAGGAAGGCTGTATATTCCTTCACTTACTGATGGTTTCTTCAGGCTATAGTGATTCCATTGTGTTGCATTCAACAGTAACCAATCACTCTTGGTCCATTTCTGTCCTCATATGAATCTTCAAATAAAATAAAAATGTTAAGTGAGAACCACTGTGTTCTCGTAACCAAACAGAACCTCTGAGGTTCTGGTCATTCAGTGTTTGTCCCTCCTGATGGGGCCTCATGCTTCTGGATGTGAACACTTGTGTAAAACATGCAAACACAATGTTATGAAAGCTGCCATGCATCAGCCAGCCAACCAGCAGCCTGCTTGAGCCTCCACCTGTGAGGACAAGTCTGATCCTTCCTGTTACCTTTGATGTCATTAATCAACCACATGATCAGGAGAGACCTCTGTTTCTTTATGGACGACGACTCGTGTAACGGACAGCTCAGGGTGCTGCCGCCGCGCCTCGCTTAGCGCCGCCGCCAGAGCCTTCAAAAGAGACAGGAGGGTCAGAACCTGGCCAAGGCACCTGTCCAGGACCAGTTCCAGGTCAGGATTAATCCAGGACAAACCAGCCTCTGGTGTCATCTGTGCAGGTCTGTCCTTGGTTAATCCAGGTATATATTAGTCCATCCCATACGAATCATGGTATGTTCCCTTTAAATCCTGTTAGTTCTCAAAGTGTTTTGTGTCAAGTCACATTTTAAAGTCAGTAATGATAAAAATTGTCTCTGATTAGTTAGACGATTACCTGGTCATGGTCGATTTCTGTATCTCCAGAAATTACAATTCTCTTCTCGATTCTGGTTTCTGAAATTCCTCCTTTTACCGTCTGAAGGGAAGTAAGAGACGGAGATATGAGACAGTTGAATTTAATCTAATGAAACATTTTTCTTGCATCTATAAAAGATTAATGGAAATGGCCAAAAACTATCTGATTATGATTGAAGCCTCTCTTCTCTTTTCTTTTTCTTGGGATTGGAAATTACCTCATCCCACTTCCCTGTTTTTCTCTAACTACTAATTAAAATAGTTGTTTTCAGACTGAGCACTGATAGATCTGTCTTGCATCAAACTAAGCTTTCTCCCTCCTGTATATTTCTTGTATTCAAGCAGGTGCAACCCTTGTGGTTTGTCTGTAAAACCGGTTCTATAAATAACTGTAACCCTAAAACCGGTTCTATAAATAACCGTAACCCTAACCCGGCAGAAGAAGCTCACCAGTCACTGATATTTTTATATGTTGCTGGTACTTTAATTGCCTCTAATTTTTTTGAATGTCTGACAGAACTCATCTTCAGTCTTTCGTAGAGATTTGCCAAGACATGTCTTATTGATTGTGTAGTGATTTGTGTTGTTGTGGTGAGGTGTGTGTTACCATTGTAACAGGTGTTACCTTGGTGATGTGAGTGGTGGTCGTGGTGTTGGATGTCTCTGCAGTGAAGGTCTGGGAGCTCAGCAACAAACCTGCTGGAGGATCAGAATCCACTTGGCCCTGAAACACACAAACAAACTAACGTTTGTCATTTACTTCGTGCTGTCAAAGATTTTTGGTTTGCTATTTATGTTTTGCTTAGCTTATGAAACACAAGTTGGTGAAGACTGCAGGTGTCATGTATCTCTAAAAGTTGAACATACTAAGCCTGAAAAATTATTAGCTCAGAACTTGCATAAATAAAGACATTTCTGTAAAGTCTTATTTTTCAGGTACTTTTATTTGATTGTACTTAAATATACTGCAGGTTTGTTTCTTACAGCATGAGCTAAAACTGTTCTCACCCCAGGAGCTTCATATGTGAGAGTCTTTCTCATCACTGGGACCTCCTAATATAAACAGAAAGAACATTCATTAGATTTATAGCAAAAAAAAAAAAAATTTTATTTTTTTTTTAGATTTTATTGCTTATAATTTATGCCATTTACATATGATATGATAATCCAGTCTGTCTCCCTGTTTTTAGAGATAATATACTCTGCAGATTTGCTGCACTGCCTTGATATCACCAGCAGACAGGGCAGAAGTCATTGGGGCAGGAGTCATTGGGGCAGGAGTCATTGGGGCAGGTTTCGCTGAGGAAGGTTCCACTGGGGCAGAGGCTCTGGAAGGGGAACTAATTAGGCAAGTTTTACAATGGCAGATTTTTTTACCTCCGGCAGAGGTTCAGACTCATCATTATCGTCGTCACTGAGGTTCAGTGGCTGTTTCCGAATGGTTGAGCAGGGAGAACGTCTGGAGGTGGGGCAGGAGAAAGTAGTAGGAGAATTTTCTCCAAATCGCCATCCTTCATCCTCCTCCTCAGAGCCATTGGAGTCCTCATCATCGTGGTAGCTCAAAGACAGGCTTCCAGCAGGTTGAGAATCCAGAACAGAATGGGGTCTAGTGCATTTGCTAGCCTCCATGCTAGTTAGGTCCTGCTCACTGTGGCTAACTGCAAGGTTAGCATCAATGCTATTCAGATTAGCATCGATAGTGCCCGGACTCTGAGCCTGTCTAACTGCAGCCTCCATAACTTCCTCTACTGTTGCCTGTGCTAACACGCTGATAGCATCTTCACTGGCATCACTAGCATCATCATCACTAGCCTGGCTACTAGGCTCATCATCGCTGACATAATCATCACTGACCTCAAGTTTACCTGCTGGACTATTAGCCTGATTAGCATGATTAGCATTATCACTGTCATCATCACTGGCCCATTCTTCTGTGACATCATCAGTATGTGACATGCAGGTCCCTGGTGGAGGGGGCGGAGGGTTACAAGGGGGTGGTCCCATAAGATTTCCCATTGCTACCTGAGGTTTGTCGGTCATGGGCTGGTCTTGGTCACATGGGTCCGTCATTAAGTAGACTGTCTCCACCTTTTCTGATGTCTGAATAAGGAAGTGGAAAAAAAAGGACAATTAATTAGGTGTTGGGTGGGGTGGGGTGGGGTGGGGTGGGGGCTGCTAAAGCCCAGTGACCTCCAATTGCTACTTACTGGTAATGTTCACCAGTGTTTACTAAACAGTTTTCCTACAGTCGTGTCATGAAAATACAGCTTATATGCAGTTTATTGCATTTTACTATAGATTCTCTTGCTAAAAAGATCAAGTTGAACATTGACACTTGCGCAGTTTCATCTGACTGAGTAATAATAATTGCAATATATATATATACATATAAATATATATATATATCGATATATTTATACACATACATATACATACATACATATACATTTAAGATATACTAGTAAAATTTACTAGTAAATTTGTACAGCTTCCTAAATATGCACAGTATGCACTGAACATGATGACTCCTCTTAGGCCTAGACTGTTAACTGCTGTTTCTGGAGACCTCAATGCTAACATGCTAGGCAGCGGGGAAGATTCCAGTGCCTAAGCCTTACCCTGACATTTTGTTCTCAGGATAGTAAATTAAATTTAAAAAATAGTTACTGAATGGAAAATAACCTGAGTCACTAGCTGAAAAGTAAGTTACTCTTTCTGTTCAATGAAACTTTAACTATGTGAGGATGGTAAGCTATTGGTGAAAAATAAAAAAACCACATGCACACCTACTTTTTGAGGTTAGTCAATTAAAATAATTTGCGTCTGATTCAAATTTTCAACATTTCAATTGCTGCTGTGACCGAGTCTCTAAAACAGACAGACAGGCAGTTAGACAGTTTGACAAGCACCTTCAGCAGGTTGTGTTCTTTAAAGGTTTTTTGTTCTCTGGCCGACTTCAGCAGAGCAGTCAGCTCAGGAGACATTTCATCAAATGTAGGTTTTGGCTGCACACACACACACACACACACACACACAAACATACAAACATACAAAATTGATTAAAGACAGATTAAGATGAAGGATCTTTGAGTCCCTGAATAAGTAATGACATAAAAATTGAAGAAACCTTTTGGTTCTGATTCTCAGTAGAAATATACAGCCGGGCTGCAGCCATGCAGGGGAGAGGCAAGAGAGGGCATGACCAAAGGAGGTGTGGTTGGATAGGCATGGAGCATAGATTTCTTAGTAATTAGTCAATAATTACTAGACAGCGTTTGTTAGCTGGTGATCTGGAGTAGTTGGGTATAATTTACAAAACAGGTTTTACAGACAAACCACAAGTGATGAATCACAGCAACAAAACTATAAAATAAGAGCAAGGTAAAATTAATCCCTCAAAGGTTTTGACATCATCATCAGTTTTGGACACCAACACTGCCGGGTTACTGTGAAGATGAATGTGCCAGGTGTAATCAGGTCATATTGTGCTCTTCACCACATCGACTGCCACTAGAGGTGTTTTTGGATCAATCTGTGTTGTTCAGCTAGTTATATCAGACTCTGGTTAATGGGCTGAATGATTCTCTGTATAGCTGATAAAGTGTGTTTGTTTAGATCTGATTACAGCAGTTGCAATCAAACAAACAACACAAAACCTCACAGATCTGAGTCCAATCACAAATGAATCCTGTTGAGAATGTGACCTGACTGCCATGTGACCAGACTACAGAAGACACTCCGTGACCTTTAAGACTCCTGTGGCATGGTGGGCCATGCTTTGTGTCATTTGGATAAGTCAAATAAAAAGTTACTTGCAGCCAGTGTTTTCAGGAGAATGAGTTGGGGCCTATCTTGGACTAACTTCTTGGTATCTGGGCAGATAAGAACCTCTGTGCTAGACACATCTGACCAAGGAGATGAAGAACCCAGTTTCACCCAGTTTTGATTGATGTGGTTAGGTTTAATTTGTTTCACTTAAAATGAAACTAAAGAAAGCAGAAAACTTGTTTACCGAATTGTCTGGTGATATAGATGAAAATAAGTTAGCTTACCAATTAGAGTGCTTGGTAATATTGTAGTGTAATAATTCATATTAAACAAAGTAAAACAAATATATTCTTCTTATTATTATTATTAACAATAATGCTACTAATCCAAGAATTGCAACTTGCAACTGTCACAAGGTGGAGGGTTTTCATGTCCTTATGACCTTGGGAGCTGTTTTGTAGGGGCAATAATTCCTGGTAGGGTATCAGGCAAATCTGTTCTGGTGAAGAGGGCAGTGCCTCTTATGGCAACAACCTGAGAGTATGCTGGTGGACACCAGAGGTGAAAAAGGTCTTCATGCTGTAGAAGGAGGCCCTTCATCTATGGTTTGTCTGAAGCAACCCTTAAACCAGCAAATGGGTACAGAGGGGCTCAAGCTTTGGTGGTTTACTGAGGTAAGAACCCAGGTGTGGGAGGGATTTGGATGATCTCTGGAAAGAGAATTTTACTTTTCCTCAAGAAAGTTCTTGCAAATGTAAGACAATTCAGGAATAGTAAGCAGGGCTTGGCTCAGCCTGTGTTCAAAAACTGGAACACGGATTAACCTAAGTGGGGATGTATTTGAGTGGTTAAAAGAACACTATGAAGAACTCCTGAGCCTGACAAAACCTCTGTGGGGAGGCAGAATGTGAGGACTTTGAAAGCCTCACCCATATTGCTGGTAGGATTCTATGAGGTTGAAAAGAAGCTCCTCAGTGGCAAGACACCAGGTGTGCATGAGACTCACTCTGAAATGCTAAAAGACCTGAATGTTGCTGAGCTGTCTTGGCTAACGTCAGTGTTGCACAGTGGTCAGGGACAGCACATGTGGAATGGCAGACCAGGCTGATAGTTTCCATTTTAAAAAGGGTGACCTGGTGGTGTGCTCTAATCATTGTGATATCCAAACTGCTCAGCCAGCTTAGAAAAGTTTAGTAAACCTTGCTTTACAGTGGAAGGAGGCTAGACTAAGCAGGCAAACTCTAATGACCCAGCCAGAAACCCAAAGGTTGCCCATGGAATCCTGTGAGGGGACTTGTAAGAGTATTGGTGTTGGAGTTGCTACAAGCCATCCGTTCCTTATATATAACCAAAGACAGAGTTGTGACAGTGTCCTCAACACAAAATCAAACACCTTTTTCAGTGGGCACCCCTTGTAACAACTTTGTTCTTAATATTCATGGAAAGAGCTGGGACCAGCCACGGGGAGGTAGGGATTTGTTCTCGGAAACTCAGAACTGGGTCTTTACTTATGGCAGTTGACATGGTCCTGCTGGCTTCATCAGATCTTGATCTTCAATTGGACTGGGGAGGTTAGCACCTGAGTGTGAAGTGGTTGGGATAAAAGTCAGCACTTCAAAATCTAAGATCATGGTTCTCAGCCAGAAAACAGTAGTTGATCCATCTGGATGTGAAGATGGTTACAGCCCCAAGTAGAGGAGCGTAAGTATCTACCAGTCTTTTTCATGAGTGACGGAGTATTGTATGGACAGGTGGACTGATGCAGTGTCAGCTGTAAGGGGGGTGTTTTACTAGTCGGTTGTGGTGAACAGAGAGCTGAGCTTTTGATTTACAAGCAGATCTGTGTTCCAGAGCTTGCCTAAGTTTGCAAGCTTTATCTAGTGACTAAAGGAATGAGATTGCTGATGTAATTCTGAAGCCAAAAAAAGTTTCTTTTGCTGGGTAGCTGGGCGACCTGTGGAGATAGGGTGAGGAGCCCAAACATCCAGAATAAGTTCAGAGAGGAGGTACTGCAAGTACTTTTAGGTTGTTTAATTCCTTTGAGGGTTTTCTCGCTGCATCCAACATGCATGGGACCTTGGAATAGATCCAGAAAAGCTAGAGGGTTTACGTATCTCACCTGGCCTCAAATTATTCTGGATTTCAGGGTAAAATCAAAAATTTTACTCTTAGAGAGGGATGTCTAGACAACCTTGCTATGGCTGCTTCCATTGTGAGACAGATGGAACTCTAAGAGCAACCTAATTATATTAATTACAACCATTTTTAATACAAAGGTTTCAGAAAACACTGAAGGCTTCAATCGAAGATAAAAGCTGGTGTAACCAATCAAGACAAGGTCCACCGAATGAAAGTGAAGAGCAGTAAAACAGAAAAAAAGCCTTACTTCCATCCCCAGCAGTTAATAAAAAAAGAGAAGAGCACAGGGTCAATGAACCCCACAAACAGGAGTAAACAGAGGAAATTAAAGAAAATCTGATGTCACTTTTTTTGCACCATTTTGATCACTGAGGGAAGTGAAACAAAATGACATCTTCTCGAGAGTGAAGGGAGCAGCTGAGGGGAGTTTAAACTGAACACTGCAGCTCCACCTAGCTCCTGCTGGATTTACTGCAATCACTTAGGGAGGAGAAACACAGTTTCATAGAAACAATGTTTAAACAGCAGAACAGGATGTCTGCAAGTTTAAGCACAACTATTAAGAATTTAACTATGAAAGTATTCTGAAGACTTATATAACAAACATAATGTACCACCTGTCATATCAGTTTCCTGTTGTTTTTCAGAGCTGAGGTGTTCAGTTTGAACTGGCTCAGAAGAGCCATAGTTCAGACGCATTTCCACTTTCAGTGCTACAGGGGTTAATATGTCACTGCTGGGTCACTGCGTTTGCCCCCCATGCTTACAAACAGCCAATTAGCGTACCACTCTGGCTGTGGAGGGCGACGCCATGCCTGTCAGGCGACCCGGTGAGACAGCGGGGCTTAGGCTTAGTTCATCCAGGGGAGATTTTGTTGGGAGCAGCGGGGTCAAAGGTGACAGCACAGAGTCTTTGCCCCCGCGGAGGTCTAAAATTCTGTCTCCGTCTCCTCTTGTTTCAGCCCCACTAATGACATCACTGACAACATCACAGATGTGGGGAAGTGGCTCCGATGGTGAGGCTGGTGTCTTCACCTCACGGATCGTGATTAATGGTCCCCCTGTGATGACATCATCTGTGGTGGTGAGGGGGATGATCCTGACCTGCCTGCCCGTCACGATACTCCCCATCGTCATGACATCAGAGCTGTCATCCCTGGTTGTCATGGTGACAACCTTGCCGGAGGCAGTGTCATAGCTTCGTCCCACAGTGTAGCTCCTCTCTCTGATTGGCTGAGAGGAAGCTTGATTTGTTATGATCCCGCCCTCCTGTAGTGTATGGGTGAGTAACATAAAATACACAAACACAGGCACACACATGTACAGACTGACTAATTAACCACTCAAATGACAGGTGTGGACGAGGGTTAGCTCAGTAATACCTGTATGATTTAGGTGGCAATTAATTTTTTTGCTTAACAACTCAGTGGACCTACCGCTGTTGAACTGCTGTCCACTGGAGGGACCTGACAGACAGACAGACAGTCAGACAGACAAAGACACAGGCAGAGAGTCCATAATTTGACAGACTCAAATGACAGACTAAGTGTCCGAGCTCAAAGAAGTGATTTGAGTGTCTGTGGTATGTTGACTGATGACGCTGATGAACCTGTAGCTCTATGTGGGGGGGTAGATCACTTAGATGGACACATAATTAGAACCTCCTCCTTACTCACCTCGTCAGGTTCCAGTGGTTCAATCATAGGGGAGTCATCGACTCGTCGTAAAGGTGAAGAGGCAAGACGTTTCTCCCACTCTGTCATCCCTCCTTCTCCTGCTCCTCCCTCTAAGAAGGAGCGCCTAAGAGCACTGATTGTGCTCTGTGGTTTCTGGTCCTCCTCTGGACTCCCCAAAGTCTCCTGCAGATGGACAGCAGAGACAAACAGTGAGTCTCTATCAGGAAACGACATTATAATGTAAGAATACTGATACTGGTGTTACCTGAGTTTTTAAGTCTTCATCCTGATCAGACTGACAGAAAGACAGACAGACAGACAGACAGGTTCATGACATCAGAGTTTTCCTGGTTATCTTCAAACATGCTTTACTATTACGATGCTTTAAGACAGTAAGTGGCTGCCGTCATTGTTTTTCAGTATACACAGAAGCACAGAACCTACAGTGAGGGCAACAATACCTTAGCTGATTTCAATGATCTGAGATCACCAGAGACAGAAGAGGAAACATCAGCCTCAGTCTGATTATTCATTCTGAGACACCAGCTAGCTCTATTTATCTTGTCATATTGTTTACCGGTTCATTAGTATTAAACAGTTACCTGTCTGTTTAGCTATGAAGTGACATTATAGGTCAATAGTGTTATGGTGGGATCAAAGTTAACTGATGCTATCCAAAAGCAGCTTCACTCCACAAATCAGCAGTACCTCAGTAGCTGTTAGGTCTCCATCCACAGCTGTATCAGTCAGCTCAGTCTTGACACAAAAAAAACACAGAAGAGTTTATTTCGATCTCGGTCTGAATGGACAGGTGGATTTACACCAAACTCAACACTTTGTCCAACAGCTTTTTGTTTATAACTTCATCAAGATTACAATGATTAGGGAGCAATTTATAACCTGTAACACATGAATTTATTAAACATGGTTCTCTGTAGGTGAGACCAAAGACACGGACGTATGAGGGAGGTGAGACAGGTGTATGTTACCTTGGTGTCATGTTTCTGAGGAGTTGATGGACTCTGCTGAGAAATCTCTGGCTCTTTCATCTCCTCTCTCTCCTCCTCTTCTTGCTGAACCTGCTCTTTGTCTACCTCCACAGCGTCCTGAACCACCTCCTCCAACACTAGGACCTCCTCAACTAGGAGGAGGAGACAGGAGACAAAGAGACAAAGAAACAAAGAGAGGAGACAAGAAAAGTGGACAAGCAGGAGAGGATAAAGAAGGAGGTGTCAATTACTGGTTCGGTTCAGTCACCCAGCCTCTTAGGCCCCATCTGAATGTTGCTTTCTGTACCTTGCTCCTTTCTCTCCTCCGTCCTCCTCTCTGGTGTTACCGTCGTGATGAGATCACTGACAGCGATGACTTTGGATGCTCCATAAAGACCTGTCCCCATATCTACACAAACACACAAACACACACAGACACACACAGACACACACTCTCTTCAGTCGTGATGCCAGTACCGCACGGGGTGACCAGAGGAAACATAAGCCAGCTACAAAAGAAGTAACCATGGAAACCTTGTGTTCATCAGAAGTAAAGCATCAAGGCTGCTCACTGGCAAGGCAAGGGCATATTTAGCCAATTTAGAACCGATGGGGCATGCGAGGTAGCCTGAGCCAATCAGCCAATGGGCATTTAGAACCACCATGATGCCATGACCTAGCATAATATCAATACATCATTGTTATTACAGTATTATACAATCAATACTTTTCATAGCCTGATTTACCTTTGATCTAGCATCACACTGCCTGAGGAAGAGAGATAAAAGATACAAGACAGCAAAGCTAACAATGCTAATAAAGCTATTTCTACAACATAACAAAGTTAACTCTAGCTAAAAATATTCACAGATAAAGTTAACAAGTCTCAGTTTAAATTATGCTACAGATAACAATGCTAGCATGACTGTTGAAGAGTCAGACCTCCTCCTTTTCAAGCTAAAAACCACCAACAAAATTTGCTTGGAGAGATGGGGAGCAAAATCTTGACACTGATAAAAACCACTAGACTGGACAGAAAACACTTGTTTTGTTTTTACCTCTGTGGTTAAAACCAACAAATGTTATGGTCAGGTAAGTTTTGATCATGTTTTTGATGACAGGACAGAGGTCTGACTGTATGATTACATCAGCCAAAAAAAAGAGAAGCTGATCAAACAGAAATTAACACAGCCACTCCCTGACTATTCAGATAGAGCACAGAGCCTTCTGCCAATCAGGACACAGCATTCCTGACAAGCTGAATGAAGTGAAGCTTTTACAGCAGTGGAAAATCAAGGAATAGTAGTACCACAATAGTACTACTGCCGCCAGTGCAAGTGTCACTTCAGTAACGAGCTCTACCTGTGTGCATACCTCCATTGGCTTTGGGGGACGCTGTGATGGCTGGAGAGCCAATCAGGGAGGACGGGGCCCTTGAAGCTGAGGACCAATCAAACACTTAGATCACAACAAGAACAAAAAGGGACTGACTTGTCACAGAGTTGGACTCCTGAACCAGAACTCTCCTACTGCTACCACTGAAACCAGTAGCACTAGTTCTACTGAGACGAGCACTCCTACTACAAAGACCAGAACTATATTCCAGGTCAAGTGCTCCAACAGTACAAACAATACCTGGCCAATCAAAGAGCTGCACCTGAATCCTCAAAACAGAACCCCCAAAACCTACAACTACCTAAACCTGTGCTACTACTGGAACAAGAACTACTACTAAAAGTAGTAGATTATTACTTTTGGGACCAAGACTACTACTTGGACCAGAAACAAGCCTACTTAGTCCAATTCTACAACCACTGGTCCCGCTTCCACTACTGCCACTGACAGTAGTCTTACTACTACTAGTATGATGAGTACCTCCATCCAGGCTGCGACTTAGTATGTTCCTCTTGCTGATGCATCGTGGGAAATGTGGTGCAGGTCTGGAGATCTGTGCACTGGCCCTGCGACTCTGAATCTGAGTCCGACCACTATAGCGAAACTTTGAACCCAGAGATAGTAACTTCTTAGGGGTCTCCTCTGGAGACATCAACCTGAGAGACAGACGAGGAGTCAAATCACATTCTGAAACGTCAAATTGTCTTCTGTTGTATCACTTAACTTGACATCATTTGACTTGTTACATCACGTGTTGCCACCTCTTCTCATTTTACATGAAGTCACAATATGTCAAGTTTCAATGTAACAAAACATCATCATTGTCATAAAATGTTTGAGCTCCTGATGAGAAAGAAGACACAGGGACAGTCTGCTGTTCAACACATCATGCATCATGTCCTGACCTTCAAAATACTGACCTGAAGAAGGAATGATGCTCCACACAGACTTTCCACAGTCTTTTAGCTGCTCTGTGGTTCAGCAGCTTGAAACCAATAGTAGATTCAAACTGGTCAAACTGGAGATGGACAGAAAGATCAGTGATATTTAATTGGTAGCTGTGTTTCATGATGTGAAATGCTTCTCTTGTCTCTCATCAGCTGACATGAGTTTATTTTCAGATTTATTTGAATGGGAATTGTTTTTCTTTTTTCATTCATTTTTAATTTGTGAACATACTAACCAAGAAACCACATTTTTCTTTTTTTTCATTTTCAGAGACTGACCCAGATGACGAAGATGTAATGCTGATCCGTCTGATCTGTCTTACACTGGTTCAAAGGAAGATCAATGCACAGCTGTTGGTGCAGACATTTACAGTCCACAGACTCTGAAGTCTTAGGATTTTGGTCACTCAATTACCGATCTTAAAACACCACCATCAGTTCAGTTCAGTTTCATTTAGAGGAACAAGCATTATATAAAATAAATGCACAAAGTTACGGCAGTATTTGGTTGTGCAAGTTCTGGTGACACTATTTGCAGTATCCGACAGTCCATAATACAAGATATGATTTTAAATTTTATCTTTTGTGGCCCTGAAGTGTGTGTTGTGTCTCACCTCTCCAGGTCTGATCTTTATATAAAAATTGTTCCTTTTGTACGAGATCTTTAGGATTTTTGGCCATGAAAATCTGTTGATCCTCAGTCTGTCTCTGTATACCAGCAGACCACTACTGCACACGCCCAGCATGATGGCCACGCCCTCTGAGTCCTGCACACACACACACACACACACACACACACACAGAGGACCCATGATTGACTATAATTCAGTTCTAGTCACATTATGTCATATTGTCTTCTGTTGGATCACTTTACGTGACATCATTTAACATCAGTTTAATTTTTGCTCATTTATGTTCCATTAATATCTATTTCTGTCATCATTCTAGCAGTTCATTGAAGTCAATGGGAAGGAGAGAAAGCAGGCAAGTTCGTGACCAGAATTAAATGTCTGGCTCCATTTCACATAGAATGTGATGATTAATCAAATCTTTAGTCCAGACCAGAAAAGCCAAGTCAAACACACTTAAAGGAGCTTCGAGTACAGTTATCCTGTTGTTCACAGTAAGAGTCAGCTGTGACCTCACTTCAGTCTCTCAGGTAAGTTCTCTGGATTCACAGCAAGTTTGAAAGAGGACACAAACTAACGACTTTGACTAGCTGTTGAATCATTTGCTGAAACTGTGCTCACAACTGTGAGAAAAACACAATTATGTTAGAGTCCAAAACTGTTATTTCACAAAAATCTATAAAGACCTGCTCTCCTTTCACAAGTTTGTTGCTCCAGTTTCTTGTCTAAAATGAGGCGGTCACTGAAAGGGCATGCAGTCCAAATCCAGACTCCAATACCAAAGTTCTGATTCGTGAGGTTTTGAAAAGGCCAGTTTGACATGAACGCACTGACGGATCCGTTAGACTCGTCCTGGTTCAACACATCAGGCGGCCATAATTGGTTGTTAAGTATTGTGTTTGTATGTTTGTCGGCTGTGGCATAAATACTGTAACAAATACTGTAAGACAAATGCCAGACTGGCTCTGATGAATGAGGTCATGCCATGAGAGGACCAGATCTCAGAACACAGAGTTTGCTGTAGATTGTGGATGTTGTGGGAACAACTACAAGGTGAAAATATGTTTCCTCAGATCAATAAATAAAAAAGAAGAGCAGTATAAATAAAGAGCTATTCAAATGATAATCACAACAATGACAACAAGAAGACGTTTGTATGAATGGTCACACATTTAAACAAACATATAAACACACATACACACAGAGGAAACAGTCTTACCTCTGACTTAGCTGAAGGCAAGCAATCAAAGCGGCTTCCTACCATCTACTCCATTTAGACAGACGGACAGACAGGTGAACAGACAGACAGACAGAAAAAATACAAAGATAGAAAAGAAGAATAGCCGGTCTAAATCGGAGAATTTATCATGCCTCTCAAAGATAGCAATGCTAACAGTACTATCACATACTGAGAGAGACAGACAGACAGACTGTCCCCAGAGGAGAACTTGGACATTTGTTCTGTCTGCAACACGTTTTGTACCACAGTACATTTGTACAGAATACATGGTGTAGTACTGAAATTAGTGAGCTGTGGTAGAGGGGACAACATCTGACTTTAACATTTTTTAATCTGAGCTTCATGTGTCTGCAGCCACATGGGATCAGTGTGAAAATGCAGAGTGTGGCCATGTGATCTGACGTGATCTAACATGTTCTACCACTGAAGCAGCTTGTTTAATTTGGGACAATTTACTTTTGGGGATGGAGAACATGTTGAGAAAAAGTAGCACGGACTGAATCAGTAACAGTGAGGCCTGCTGGCTTGGCTGGCAACATATTTGGACTGTAGTTGGTCAAAACTGATTCTGAGATATGTGAAGTTGTCAACCTGCTCTGGCAGATTGTGTTTAACAATGCCAATAACTTTTCCAGTTGTCCTGTTAACATTAAGCTGTTGATGGTTCTTGTTACACCACTGTGTAAAACTAGAGATGGAGTGTTGATAAGTGATTACGTGTGTCTGTGAAGATTCTCATTCATCCAGGTCATGATTATCTTGAAGAGTCATTAAAACAAGGCAGCTGGAAATTCAACATAGTCCAGTTGCCTTGTTTTAATGACTCTTCAAAAAACGTGATTACGTAGTTAACATGATCAGGAAGTAAAAGTATGGCTGTGTGATATATGCTTGAGAGCATGGGGTGATTAAAGATCCTGTGAGGTTATAGTGTCCGTGATGTCGAGGCAGGAGCTGAGGACGAAGCCTTGTGAGACTCCGGTGTGTCCGTGCCGACATTTGCAGTCTGTCGTCTGTCAGTCAGGAAGTCGTGTATTTAGTAGATGACAAGTACGGAGACACTGAGGTACTGAAGCTTCTTTCTCATCTGATGACCTCAAAATGTGTTGAATGCAGAAGTGAAACTGTAAACACTAGTTTCCATGGTCTCCATGGTTACTACCAGTTTCCTCTTCATCTACCTCTTTATGTCTATATACATATGCTGCTTGAGACATCTTGCTCTTCCCGGCTCACTTCAGGACTGTGACCAGTTCACAATAGTGTGAACAGCCTCAACAATGACGGAGCACTCAGGCTGCAGTACGAATGTAGTGATAGTGAGGCTGCCCACGTCGCTAAACTATGAAGATCCTAACAGCTGAAAGGCAAATGAAAAGTCTAATTTCTCCCTGAGATACACACTGCTCAATACACTGCCCCTCGGTTAGGCCACATTAAACACCCCGTAATAAACAGCGGCACTTCTGGGTATCTGGCCGTCATATCATCAACCCCTTGAGCCACTCTGCTGCTCCTTGTGGTCAGCACTGAACAAAGCCGATGATAACAGTGGGGGATTCCCTCAGCAAAAAGGGCCACCAGCTCCCTCATTCTGTCCACACTGAAACCAGCCAAGCTGTCCAGGTTGACTTCAGCATCTTACTCTCATCAAGCCAGGTCACAGCAATGATGCAGGCTCTCATGCTGGTGCTGCATGCACTGTGCTTTGTTCACTAAACTCTGGAGACCTTGCGTTTGGCAGAATAATTGAGGGCAGAGGCCTAACGAATCATCTTCTCAGCCTGCTGCAGCCTGTGCTCCTCCTCGTCTACCTCTTCTTCCAGCTGGATGTCTGACAGATGGACAGCGGCTGTTTACTGATGCAAAAGGAAGGAGACCAGTGAAGGAGTCGCTCCTCCCGGTCGTAGGTGAGTAAAGAGTTGCTTTAGACTTCTCATCATAGTACAAAATTGTTGCTTATAATCCATAAAATCACAACTATGGATCCACATTTTCGTGGAAATGTCGATCATGATCACTTGACGGCAGTGTTGACAAGTTTAAACAAACAAAACCAGGAAGCACAATAATAGACAAGAACAGGAATTTACATAAACAGAAAAAATAAACAGGGAAATAGAGTGACATTGAGGCAAAGAGAGCACAAAATGTTTCGTCACATCTGCTGTAAAAGATGACGCTGTCAAAATTAGCAAAGCCAGCATTAAGACAAAAGCTACTGTCATTGTTCCCCTGATTGACCTGCTTCCCCTGAATCTTAAACTCAAACCCGTCAACTATTTCAGAACTGCAATATCTCTTTGTCTCCAGGTGAACTTAGTGAGTTTCTAATTTTCCCAGTAACCTGCTTATCCACCTGTCAGCACATCTGAACTCTATCATTATTCTGTCAGTCCCACAGAGTCAAACATGTCTATGACTCATCTTCTAGATAGTTTTTTCAATTCAGCTCCCTGCCTGCCTGATTTTGTGCCTGATCCATCCTTCTGAGTATCTGACTGCCTCATATCTGGTTTGTCTTCACTCCCTTCCTTTCTCTGATTTATCCACTAAACCAAAATTAAACACCACACACATTTTGGTTCAGTTTTAAGTGCTTGAATTACTATCACTATCTGTCCAGTTCTTACACAGTATTGCATGATCTATCTGTGATCAGTGCGATCAGATCTCAAATCAGACTGACGCAAAGTTGGATCAGTGGAGCTGCAGACCTCGCTCCGTAGGTCACTGAGAGACAGAATCGATAGAAAACAGCCATGATGGAAAAATCATTAATGTCACACTGAAACCGCACGCACGCACGCACGTACGCACTGTTTCACTTTTGGGACATGGGTCATGTGACTTCTCCAGGTTCCTGTAAATTTTAATCTCATCTCGACCATTGACCCGAATTTGTGTTCTCCAAACGGGTGCATGGTGTCTCTTCTGAAACCGATCAGCTGCTCTGATTAACTTGTCTTGAATCTGGTCTGTGTCCCCAAAAGCAGCACGAGTCAGACCCTGACACGCTAACACATACACATAGTGTGATTGATCGTGGACAGAAAGTGGGTCATGTATTAGTGATTGATCAGAGAGCAGAGCATCAGCAGGACTAACACACTCTCACTGTGGTCTGCGCAGTTTTCCTTTCAGGGCTGATGTATTTCTATTAATAATTAAATATGTATGTAAACAGAAAGTATAAACAAAAATCTTCCAACATCAAATAATATGAGATAAGAAAAAATTCCGAAGCTGTTGAAAGCTGCTTGAATGTAAAGTTGACTGAGAGGTTAAAGGAGTTTAAACGGTGTGTGTGTGTGTGTGTGTGTGTGTGTGTGTGTGTGTGTGTGTGTGTGTGTGTGTGTGTGTGTGTGTGTGTGT
>JAQMCX010000030.1:70789-84872 GCA_029814765.1 Acanthurus leucopareius
TGGGGGGGGTGTGTTTCGGCCCCCCCCCCCCCCAATACACACACACACACACACACACACACACACACACACAAGATGGGCTGAAAATAGTGTGTGTTTGTGTGAAAGAGAAGGATGTTCAGCTTCAGACTGTTAATGAATCTGAACTGAACCTGCAGAGCCTGCGGACGCTGGATGCTAGCTTAGCTTAGCTTAGCTTAGCTTAGCTTAGCTCAGCTAAGAGAAACAAGGATGTGTAAAATACACAACTAAAAATATAAAATGGGCTAAATAACAAGCTAACATGCTAATGCGTTGTAACCTTCACATCCCACGTTGCCGCCGTAACACAGAGGAAACAGGAAAACTGTGTTTTTTCAGATTTTTAAAGGTTTGAAGTTGAAAACATCATTAATAAATTACAGCTGTTTGGCATTTCTTTTGAAAAAGCTTCATTTTTATCATCCAACTCTTATAAAGAGATAAAGTACATTCAGTTATATTTCACACATTTATTTGTCAGATTTCATATTAAAATGGGGGGGGGGGGGGGTACTCTTATACGGTTAAAAAAACATTACAGAGAGCTTTTGTAAAGTGTGTGTAAAAAAATAAGGGTCACTTGGTTTTTTGCTTCGTAAAGAAACTAAACTTTCCTCCTGTTTGTGTCTCGTCTGCCTGCAGGGAGATTTACTGTCCGTCCCTTCGAGTAAAAGCTGTTTTCACCGTCTGCTTTCTGTTTTTTAGAGGTCGCCATTTGAAATGACTTTGCTCTGACTCACTCTCCTGTGTGTGTGTGTGTGTGTGTGTGTGTGTGTTTCTCTCTGAATGATTCACTGATTTGATTATCTAAGCAGCATCACTTCAGATAAAAAGGGATTTTAATGATTTAGAGATTAAAGATGAACATCAGCTCTACTTATTGGAGGTTGATTATTTACCTAATTGATCTTTCGGATGCATCTACAGTCTGATCAGCCGATCTGTTGACTGACTGACTGACTGACTGATTGATTTGTTCACAGCTTGCGTTTTGCGGTACAATGGATTCTCTCTGGTCTACATCTTCTTGCTGCTGCTGCTGCCGATGCTGCCTGAACCCTCCGTCTCCTCCACCTCAGGTACAATACTGATCAATACTGATCAATACTGATCAATACTGATCAGTACCGATCATCAGACACCTCCATTAAAAAAAATGTGTTTATATATAAATATATAAATAACTCAGCAGATTGTGTGTGAACATGGCTGAGATCAGCCGGTGCGTCTTCGTGTCCGACTGACCTGCTCTCTGTTCAGTAAACAGCTCGAAGCTTTTGAATAAACGTCAGTTGGATTTTTTTCACCTTCATTTTAGAGGAAACGCAGTCGTTTCCCCGCCGACCTCCGAGTCGCTTGCGTTGGTCCATTAATCACATTCATGTAAAATAATGTGAGGAAGAACACACACTAATAAAGCTCACTTCCTGTTTGTTCGGATGAAGCGACGCCGTCTCACTGCGGTAAAAAGAGTTTAAACAGAAGTTAAAAACATGTCTGAGTGATGACATCATCATGATAACTTATGATTTACTGATGATGTCATACCTGCTGGAGACTGACTGACACAGAAGAGTGTAATGGTGTGTTCGTGTGTGTGTGTGTGTGTGTGTGTTGCTGCCTGAGGCACATGACACACACACACACACAGCAGGTCCCAGGTGATGACAGGATGTGAGTTGTTCCCTGAAAGATCTTCTGGAGGAAGGGGTGGGTGTGGGGGGTGGGGGTGGGGTGTTTGTTAAAACAGGAAATTTAATGAATCCCAACATGACGTCACTTCCTTTGACCTTGTAGTTTTTCTAAATGTAGAGCAAAATGAGTCACTGAGTTGATAAGTTCGTGTCAGTACGGCTGTTCAATGCAGTAAAGTTACATTACTTACCTACAGTAGTTAGTTAGTTAGTTACATTAGTTACTTTTCTTCTATAATATTTTAATGTCTTACAGGACGTAAAGGAAAACCCACCAAAATAAGAGTTATGTTTTTCCTCTTGACCTTCATGGTGATCACAGCAGGTGAATCACCAACAGCTCTGTTTATTGTTCCCCCTCTGACATCACTTCCTGTCTCTGCGGGTGTTTCTGGTGTTTGTTTCCAAGGTAACACATGTCGCTGTGTGATGGCGGTGTGCGTCTCCAGTGTCCTCTTCCTGTTACTGCAGTCCGTCTTCCAGCTGACCATCGCAACACTGCAGCCTGTGTCCAACTGTAAGATTCGCCTGTCTGTCTGTCCACCTGTCTGTCTACCCATGCACCTGTCAGTTTGTCTCGCCACCGTCATGTCTTTCTACTTGTCTGTCTCTATAATTTGTTACCTGTCTGTATTAATGTTGATGACCTGTCTGTCTCTCTGTGTATTGATGACCTGTCTGTCTCTCTGTGTATTGTTGACCTGTCTGTCTCTCTGTGTATTGATGACCTGTCTGCAGGTACGTCGTGGCAGAAAGCTCTCAGTCAGCTCGGGCTGGTGAGGTAAGAATGACTCCACGTGTCCACCTGCTTAAGGTAAGACAGGCAGTTAGACAGGCAGACAGACAGGCAGACAGACAGACTGTTTCTCCTTGAGAACTTGGTTTTGGTAGAGCGATGAATGTTTCATATCAGATTTAAAGATGGCGTCCAGCAGTTTGTCTGCTACTGTCTCTCTGACTTCCTGCGTCCTTGTCAGCTCTTATCGAAATAACTCAGTGACTCCGAGGCAGCATCATACTTTCTGCCATCCAAAGCACTCTGGGATCTGTAGTCCTAAAACTTTGAGAAGATTATCCCAAAGCACTCTGGGATCTGTAGTTCCGTAACAACGAGGTCAGACACTGAAGAATGTGAGGAGAGACGGTCGAGTCCATGTTGGCTTCTACTGTTTATTCTGTCAGCTGAATGTTTGAGTCATCTTGTGTTTCTGTGTGAGTGTGTGTGTGTGTAAGTATGAAACAACTTCCTGCTAGTGACACACACGCACATAAACACACAAACATACACACACATTTTTTTCTACGGTTGTGAGGACCCTCATGGACATTCCCAACCTCTTAAGTTAACCCTAAAACAATGCTCAAACCTCTAGACAGTCCTCAGCTGTATTCATCTTATCTGCCTGTCTGTCTTTCTGTCTTCCTGTCTGTCAGTCAGAATGTCTGTCCATCTGTCTTACACACAAACTGAGTGGGGATCCGTGTCAGAGTCAAACCTTAAAACTTCGTCTGAACCTTCAAACAGTCTCTTCCTCACAATGATGGTTTAAAATAAAGTTGGCCTGGACAGAGTTAGCAGCAATACAACACACACACACAGACAGAAACAGACACACACACACACACACACACACACACACACACACACACACAGACCTGCACACACCTACACACACAGAAACAGAAACACACAGCAAACCGCATGTCTGCAGTCTGTCTGTCTTTGATGTGAGTCAGTAAAGTTTTAACTGGAAACAGAAACAGCTGTGTGTGTTTGTGTGTGTGTGCGTGTGTGTGTGTAGGTGTGCGTGCGTGCGTGTGTGTGTGTGTGTGTAAGTGTGTGTGTTAGTGTGTGTGCGTGTGCGTGCTTCTGTTTCTTGGTGTTGTGTTTGTGCTGACTCAGCTCCTGTAAAAGTCAAACATCAGTTTATAATTTCATAAATGAAAAGGTGTGTGTGTGTGTTCCTCTGTGTGTTCCTGTGTGTGTGTGTGTGTGTGTGTGTGTGTGTGTCCCTGTGTTTGCCTTATGAAGAATTTCTTCTCTTTTTTTTGTTTGTGTTTTTTGGATTTTTCTTTTTTAGCCTGTTTGGTGTGTGTGTGTGTGTGTGTGTGTGTGTGTGTGCGTGTGTGCGTGTGTGCGTGTGTGTGTGCGTGTGTGTGTGTGTGTGTGTGTGTGTGTGTGTGTGTGTGGTGTGGGTCTTAATCTTATTTTAAATCTTTTTTACCATAAAAGTTGAGTAAAAGTACAGTTTATTTACATCTTCAAATTAATTTGTGCCACCATCAAAAAATAAAGGAGCAAATAGACAAATTATGTTTTTCTCATGTGAACACACGTTACAGTTACAGTTACAGTTACAGTTACAGTAAATCTGAGAGAGACGTGGATGGATGCCATGTTCACCTCATCCCACTGAACTTGTGTTTCATTTGTTTTAGCAACAACAACACACTTACCTTACACACAAAACACACACCAACCTGACACACACACACAGGCTTTAAACTGAGTCCCACAAAGGTTCAGGAGTTGCATGAAGAATCTGCTGTTCTGCATCTTTTTTAAGTTACTTCTCATTTTCCCTGAACAATTTTGATGTTTTTCAAACGCTTTGAGAAAAAAAGGATCAGGTTTTATGAAGTCAGGTACTTTTCTGGAACCTTTTTCCATCAGTTTGTTTACACAGCAGTTCAAGGTCGTATTATTGCACTGTGGTTGCGTTTTGCTCTGTGTGTAAGTTACCTGGGCAGAACGTCAGTCAGAATTTACCCCCTGCTTTTGCCGCCTCATGCCGCTGCAGTTGTTTAGTCAATGCTGATGACTTGTAGGTTCTGTAGACGGTGACTCTGTCGCAGCGTCGCTCGTCAGGCAGCTTTACTTTCTGCCTGCATGTCATCAACGATCCCACACGGTGTCGACCTCGTTTGGTTCGGTTTAAAGAAAACAAAGCTGTAGAAAGAAGAGTCCAGGTTTGCATCATCTCTGTGTAAAAAGGGCTGGCACTGCAAAAGAAGTTTCTTCTGAATCATTTCGGATGAACATTTAAATTCATTGATTGAAGCAGATTTTTTATTTTTTTTTGCCAATGCTGAAATGTTTTCATAACAACCAGGAAATACAGAAAAAACTACCGAATAAGAGCCATGTTGTTTACAAGGAACCACAACGACCTTGCTGACATCTGATCCTTGCACAGTGTGTGTGTGTGTGTGAGTGTGTTTGGTAGCAGTGGGGGGTTCAGACAGTAGCCTCTCTGTCTGGACTGCATGGCTCTGCAAACACCTACACATACACCAATAAACATAGAGTAACACACACTCTCTGTAACACACAAACACATACAGAAGCAAACACCCGTTAAATAACCCTTACACAGAAAATACACCCTTAAAAGTGTGAAAACCTTCACACGTTAAATATGTGATGGCAGCAGTCACACCAAGTTCTCTCACATTTCTCAACAATACAAGAAGGGAATGTTTCTAAACATGCAAAACCTTTTTCATTGTTTCACACTGAAAACATTCGACGACAAACACAAACACACTCGAACTGATCAGCTGTTTCTCACTCAAACTTTAACATGCTGATAAACTGCAGTCGGGACGCTTTAATCCACTTTCTCTACCTACAAAATGTCTCATGGACTGAAGAAAAACACAAAACATCAGCGACAGAAAGCCAAGAGGGAGGTGAGACAGGCAGTGAGGAGGGGGGACAGGCAGTGAGAAGGGAGGACAGGCAGTGAGGAGGTGAGACAGTGAGGAGGTGAGACAGGCAGTGAGGAGGTGAGACAGGCAGTGATGAGGTGAGACAGACAGTGAGGAGGGGGGACACACAGTGAGGAGGACAGACAGTGAGGAGGGGGGACAGACAGTGAGGATGTGAGACAGACAGTAAGTAGGTGAGACAAGCAGTGAGGAGGTGAGACAGGCACAGAGGAGGAGGGGCAATGGGGGAGGGAGGTGAGACAGACAGTGAGGAGAGGGGAGAGGCAGTGGGGAGGTGAGACGGACAGTGAAGAGGGGGGGCAGACAGTGAAGAGGGGGGGGCAGACAGTGATGAGGGGGGGCAGACAGTGAGGAGGTGAGACAGGCATCGAGGAGGGGGGCAGTGGGGGAGGGAGGTGACTGTCTTCCTGCTCACATTGTTCTCATTGGTCCACATAAAGAAATTTCCTCCTGATGATGAAGGAGAAGCATTTCTCAGAGAGTGAGACAAGTTCTGCTGCATCCTGACGGATAAGTGAAGACTATTCATGAACACAAACTGTCTTTCCCTCTTTCTGTCTGTCTGCCTGCATTAGTCTAACAGGAAGTGATGCAGGCTCTGCCGTGAGACAGGTGCTTCCAGATGTTGGTGTGGTGGTCATTGGTCTGCTGACCTGGAGGCTGATTGTCAGACTGAATGCTGACACACGTGCACAGGTAAAATAGGCCCACTCACACACACACACACTCACACACACACTCACACACACACACACACACACACACACAGAGTAATGAAGCAGGTTCAATCTGGTTAGATCATCTCCTCTCGTTTCTTAACAAGGTTTCCTGTCTATTAGTGTGTAACTCAGTAAGCTATTTATTAACAGTAATCTGGTTTTCGTGACTGTATCAGGACACACTTACACACATACACAAAGATACACACACACACACACACACACACACACACACGCACACACAGCGTATAATGATTAGGTTTTAGTTTCAATCAGTTTATTTGTCGTCCTATTTAAGTCTGTTAACATTAAACCAGACCAGCAGTGATGGACCATCGGGACACCAGTTCTCCTCCTCTTCCTCACTCTTCCTCGCTCCATTAAAGCAGTTGTCCATGAACAGAAACATCACCGGCACAAAGAGGCCTTTCTAAAACATGAAATCTGTATCATTTCTGTCCTCATTTGTTGGTAAAGTGAAGCTTTACGTCGCTCAGACTGAGACTGTCATACTGGTTGGACCAGCAGCTTCATTCAGACCTGAAACACTAAACAACAGAGACTCATTGAGACAGACAGTAGGTTTCCACAGAAATAACACACTGTTTCTCAGCCGCAACAGGAGGAGCAGCAGCCGGAGGAGCAGATGTTTGGGGAGGACTCGGTGCTCGGAGAGGAGGTGGAGGAGGAAGGCAGCAGGAACAGGGTTCTGGTTGAACTGGAGTTACTGGTTTGTAAAACCAAGCAGATGGTGGGAAACATGATGACCACTGGAGGAAAGGTTCTGCTGACAGCTCTACTGGGACTCACAGGTAAGAAAAGAACCGACAGGTAACCTGCAGAAACCAGTTAAGAGATTTCAGGGCTTGTCAGTGTCTGCTGGGGTCAAGATAGCAGAGAGCAACCTAAGCAAGTCCTCATCTTCCTCTGGAGGATCCTGTAATGTTCCCATAACAAATGGGACATATAAGCAGTCCATGTGTTCTGGCCTGACTCCCCTGGGTCTCCTGCTCCAAATACCCCCTTAGGGAGGTGTATTTGGGCAATTAAATCAAACGCAACTGGAATTTGTCAATTTGTCAGTGAAGACGCTTTGCCTCTAATCCAAGGAGCATCATCAGTTCATGCGTAACAGACTAGACTAGGTTTATCTGGCAATCTGGTGCAAACCCCAGGTTTTTAACCTCTGTGAAAGTGTTCCCAAAGAGGCCACTTAAGAGTCCTTAGTGGTCTAAGGTGTGACTTGGGTGGAGACCCACCCTGTAAACGACAGTCATTAGAGCCGTTAGGAGCCATATGGGGCTGAGCTGTTGTTTTTGGAGGTTAAGTTGTTGAATCCTAACCTCCAAAAACAACAGTTGTGCACAATTGTCCTCATGTGACTCCAACAACTCCAATGACTTTCTTTCTCGGTTGGCATGTTGAAAAGAGGGTCACCTGTCTCTCTCCCTTTTTTTTCTCTGTCTCTTTTCCTCCTCTCCTCATTTCCTCTCCTTCAGGTATCATCTTTCCCTCTCTCTCCTCCTTCCCCTACCTCCTCAGTTTCCAGGTATTGTGTACCTGGTGGGCGTGGTCGGGTCAAGTCCCACCCCTGGTCTTCAGGTGTGTGTCTGTGATGTCATTGCTGTACTCATCCTCACACTTCCTGCTTGTCTACTGCTACCAGCTGCCCCTGCTGCAGGAGGCCTGGCCTCCCAACCTCACATCTGCCAGGTAACAGAGCTCCACCGTAACGCACCTGTATGAGCTTGATGATATCAAGCTGACTCACGCAGACTCCATTACAGGTCACATGATCGTTCAGACGGAAGTCACCTTCCAAAAAAAACAGACCTGTATGAGATACAGAACCAGATAAGAAAGTGGCTCAAATTGGATTTGACAAAATCAGTTTCCATGTGATTGTTCGCACTGTCATGAAGAACTCAGACCTGAATCCCACAGGGGAGGAAGAACCAGATTTGAGCCTTGTGTGCCTGCAGTGTGAATGAAGCTTCAGTGACTGTATAGCATGCCGATGCTTCGGTGAATGGGTGAATGTCAGTCTCTGCTCAAATAAAGGTCCCATATCACGCCCCTTGTAGACAGTGGTAATAGGTCTTAGAGGTCAGTGTAAACATGTCTCCGAAGATTCTTGCTTAAAACACCACTCGGATCATTTGGAAAGGCCCTTATACTCTCTGCTTCAGCCTTCTTTTGAACGTGCTGTTTCTGTACCTGTAGCTTTAAATGCAAATGAGCTGACTCGTTACGCCTCTCTCAGGAAGTGCATGTGACTTTGGCCACAACCCTTAGCTTACAGTGAGCGCTCAGTGTGTGAACAGATGCTCCGGTGTACTCACACAGACGTGGTCGGTGCCGAGTTCAGAACAAGTTCAGTTCCCAACCCTATTGAGTGACCATCAATAAACACACTCAGAGAGTCCACACTAGATGCTATGCATATTAGCGGCGGTGCTGACGCCAGGCTGAACTGGCTTAATGTACGGTAAAGCAGCCTGAACAATTCACTGGGTTTTCATTAGGTCAGAATTTAGGAGTGGATGAAGACTTTAGTTCTTGTTCCAACAGCCAACAACAGTGCAATGAGTGTGTTTTGCCTGCACATTAAAGATCTTTGTCGATGTACTGGAGACCCTTAGCGAGGATGGCAATGTCGACTGTAGGGTGGACACACTTGGATTCAGGGGCGGTACAGATACCCAGAACTGGAAGTGTCACCCAGAATTGGAAGTGTGGCTAACTCCCCTCATGACATCTCAAAGGGAGCAGATATGAAACAGAGTGTGTGGGCTCACATTTTCTGAGAGTTCGAGCAAGCAAGACAGGGAGAAGATGCGTTTTTCTCATTTTCGGGGTGTCTGTAAACAGGCTGGGGACACATATTTTCATTGGAAAACCATGAAAAAGTGTATTTTGCATAATATGGGACCTTTAATGCACATGCAATTTGAAGGAGAGAAGGAGATAAAGAAGGAAGGGAGGAGGAAAGAAAAATAGGAGAAGTCTGAGGCTTTTTCTTACAATTACAGGCCATTTAAACACAGAGGCCTTAAAACAGCGTGCCGCTGTCAACCAACAGCAGGTCTGGGGTCAGTTATCAGTTTTCAGTGTGGTTTTGCTGCCCCCTTCTGGTTCTTTCACTGTCTCTTTCACCATGTATGTATATGTGTATGTGTGTGCATATGTGTCTGTGTATGTAAGTGTGTATGTAAGTGTGTGTTTGTGTGTGCATATTAGTGTGTAGAGGTCACTCAGTCGCTCGCCTGCCTGACATTATCATGGGCTATTTCCTCTGCAGTGTGTTTGGCCTTGTGTCAGTGGTCTCTGTGGACTGTGCTGCCCCCTGGAGGCTGCAGGTGAACTCAGAGCTCAGCTGGTTTCACTTCAGCAGTCCTCTGATGCTGCTGCTGCTCTACAACACTGTGGCTGGTCTGTGGAGGAACCAGGTGATGTCACTCAACATGTGATAACATCATACAGCAAGATGGCATTGTATCACATGTTCTCATGATATGGGTGCACACATGATGTAAAAATGAAGCAGTCATAAAGTCTTAGCATGGTTTTATCTGGTTGTGATGTTGCAGTAAAGCATTTCTTTAGGTGATGTACCTGCATAATGTCATGAGCCTAATCAAGGGCTGCAAATTAGCTACAAGTCTTATAGATTTTGCACAAGTTGCATGTTATTCAAATGCAACAGTGTTTCCATGTATCATCCCTGTCAAACAAATAAATAAATACAATAAATGATTTACTTCTTGTGAAGAAAAAGGAAAAAAAGAGGTGGAGAAGGAAGCAAAAAGAGAACATAAATCCTGCCATCACAGTAAATTCTGTCATCATGCATTTTGTTGTAGAATGAAATCACGATTTGGTGTCTGGACTTCCTGTGTAGTTTTGTTTTGTTCGAACAGGTAAGTGTTGTAACCCTGTTTGACTGTAGGCCTGCTGCACCTCCTCCAGCTGCCCGCTGTAAGGGTCAAAACATTGTCCTGATACATCTCCTGTTGGGGGGGATGGGCGCCTCCCTGACGACCCCTGCAGGGGTTTACAGCTCCCCATGCCTTGTTCCGCCTCCTCAGATATAAAAATGTTTTCAAATTCCTTAGCTCCTATTGGCTGATAGATGTCCCATGTTTTTGCAGCTGATTGATAATGAGGAGGAACGGGACCAGGTGAGGGTGGATTCAGTCGTGAGTGAGAGCTGCGACATGGTCACTGCTACCAGCAACCTTAGTGATGAGGTCAGTGATGACATCACAGCCGAGAGACGGAGAGAGCTGTGGAGGAGGGCTCATGAGCAACTGAAGAGTAGAGAAGTACGGACAACTGCAAAAATGATTGTATTTTAATTCATGTATGATTTGTTTGATCTGATAATCACATTCCAGTGAAGTCACACTGCTCTGATCGGTTCAACGGTCCGTCTCTAGGCGCTGGTGTCATCAGCAAATGAAAGTCCCTCCAACTCTTTAGCCTCGCCCGCTCATAGCACAGCTCTGGGATTGGATGTTTTCCCCACACCTCACTACTCCCTCAGCCAATCAGGTGAGCTTGATTTTCGGTCTGACCTGAAGAGGTCTCATTTCTCCTGGTTTATCAGGACACTTCAGATGACTTCAGACATGTATCCCAGCATGCACTGCACATCAACCAGCAGTATAAAGACGGTTTTGAGTCAAACTGTTAGGGTTTTCACTCAGTGGATGATATTTTGTCACTTTATGAAGCCCAGGGTGTTTTTGAGGAAAGGATGTGATCATTTATATTTAGTTTATTAAGATAATGTTTACTCGACAATATGCTTGTTTTGGACATGGAGAGCCTTCACTTAGTGTCAATGGTCTTCATCCTGTGGAGGACAGCGTGAGGTCAGCAGCTCTTTGTTTCTGCAGAGTTTGAAACAGAAGATAAAGTAACTTTAAGGGATAAATTTGATGTCAGAGTGTAAATGAAATTTGAGTTTTTCTGAGGGTGAAGCTTCATGTTTTTATTGGACAGTTAATGAAAGAGCTGCTCTTAGAACTAAGATGTCTCAGTTCACAAAAAGGGGTCTGTGCTTGGTCAACTGTGCTGATGGACTCCTGCGGTGTGCACTTCAACCACTTCAGCCCTGGTAATATTCTGTTTTACTGTGTTTGATGCACAGACACGCTGGAGACGTGTGTTTTTGAAGGGGATGGATGGGAGGAGGATGTGGAAGTCGAAGAGGAGGTGAGGAGGAGTAGTCAGGAGGGAATTGGTGTTGCCTCCATGGCTTTCAGCTTCCTCCTCAAACAGAGTTACATCTGCGCTCTGATCGCCATGATGGCCTGGTCCATCACATATGTGTCCTGGTTGACATGCGTCCTGCTTCTCTGGTCATGTGTCCTCTGGATGATGCGGGAGCGGCGCCGGTACACGCTTATGTCATCGCCCTGGCTGGTTGCCTATGGCAACCTGCTGGTCATCTTGCAGTACATCTACAGCTTCCCCTCCGTCCAGGAAGTCCCCGGACTGTTTCCTAGAAAGGATGATCCCTGCAGAGAGCTCGCCTTGAAGGTAGTGCTACTCCTACTACTGCAACCACCACCACCACTCCTAATACTAGAAGAACAACCACTACCAATACTTCTAGTACTACCACTAATACTGCCATCACTACTTTAAATATCCTTATGACAAACCTATCAGACAAAAGATGAATCATTTTTCATGGAGCTGCTCTCAGAAAAGGTATTGCTACTACTGACATTACTATTAATACTTCTAGCACTACTACTAATACTGCTACTTTTACAAGTATTCTTACTAGTACTGTACCCAAGAAAAGATTATCCCCAACCCTAAACTCCATTGTACTGCTGGTTGTAGCACCAGTACTGCAACTACTATCACTCATACCCTTATTAAAGTACTTTTAGAGCTGGAATATTTTGTGTTTGTTGGCTTTCGTGTTAAAGACAAACTGATCATTGGACTCTGATGTTGTTGTCGTTGCAGTTGTTGTGTCTGTTGACCTTCTGGATGCTGCTACGTCAGGCACTAACTGAGAAGAGAGACAGACAGGAGGCCAGACAGACAGAGACACAGCTGTCTACCATTACTGTCCACATGGGAGGTAAGACACCCGTCAAAAGGACTGTCTGTCAGTCACCTGTCCGATGATCACTTGTTGTAGTGACTAAACACCTGTCTGTCTGATGGTCACCTGTCTGTCTATGTTGTGTCCTATAGAGGAGCAGAGGGCTGATGAGGATCTGCCAGAGAAGAAGAAGAAGAAGCAGGAGGAGGAAGTGTCCTATAAGGACATGCTGCTCCTGCATACAGAGGGAGGAGGAGTTAAGATGGAGGCTCTGGTTGCTGTGGTTACCAGGATGTTTGTTAAATACTGGATCTACGTCTGTGGGACGATGTTCTTCTTCGTCAGTTTTGAGGGAAAAATCGTCTTATACAAAGTCATCTACATGGTCATGTTTCTTTGCTGTGTCGCCCTCTACCAGGTAATACAGCACGTACAAGTACTACTTTTTTTGTTTACTACTTTACGTTATGTACTATATGTAGTGATGGTCTGCTGGTTTGCCTGCTGGGTCACTCTGTACCAGCAGTTCTACTGGAGTCCACTTGTGTATTACCATGTCCATAATTACACCCAAAACACCTTTAGATGTTACCAACTGGCTTTTTAACACACAAATAATGTACTATTGAAATTAAAGAATAAAGTAACAAAGAGTCAGATATTAAGAGAAACAGCTCTCTAATAAAAACTCCTCACTCATTTCTGAGCCCCAGCTGCGACCCCAAGTTCTTAATCTTAGGTCTTAAATTCATCAGCTGTTTTTTAGATTTACTTGAAATCTTCTTTTCTGATCTTGTTTTTAAGTGTAACTGCTTGGTTTGTAACGACATGGCCTAAAATATTTCTGGTTCTGATGTGACATGAGTAACAGGGTCTACCTGTTTGTCTCCCTGTCTCTCTTTCTACCTGTCTGTCTCTCTGTAGTTGAACTACGAGCGTTGGCGGGCCTTGCTCAGGGGTTTCTGGGTAGCTGTGGTTGTTTACTCGATGCTGGTTCTCATCCTGGTTTACACCTTCCAGTTCCCCTCATCACCTCACACCTGGAGTTACTACAGTGGACTCAGCACTCACAGGTACACACAGGTACTCACAGGTACACACAGGTACACACAGGTACACACAGGTACTCACAGGTACACACAGGTACACACAGGTACTCACAGGTACACACAGGTACTCACAGGTACTCACAGGTACACACAGGTACTCACAGGTACTCACAGGTACACACAGGTACACACAGGTAGACATTTCAGAATGTCAGACATTTCTGAGATGTCTTCATTTCTGCTTTCTCTGTTGTTTCTTTGTGTCATTTCTTCATTCATTTGTGGCTTTCACTGTCTTTGATGTCTCTAATTGGATTGGATTGGATTGGATTGGATTGAACTTTATTGATCCCTTCGGAGACTCCCTCAGGGAAAATGTGGTTCCAGCAGCAGCACAGCACAGTACAGTACTGTAAAAAGTACAAAATATATAAATAAAAATAAGAAATTAAAGCTACAAAAAGTTTTAAAGTTAAAGCTATGGATTACTGCACATAGACATTGCACATTTCCGGACAGAATTGTAAGTGGACATAATGCTCTTCACCAACACATCAACATTCCCTGTCCCCTCTTCCCCCGGCACACCTCCCCCTCCCACCGAGTGCAGAGTTGTAGAGTTTGATGACTCGGGGGACAAAGGTGTCTTTAAAATGGTTGATTCTGCATTTGGGGAGAAGCAGCCTATCACTGCTCAGGCTTCTCTGAGCCCTAATGACAGTGTGCAGAGGGTGACTGGCATCATCCATGATGGCCAATAGTTTGTTCAGGGCTCTCCTCTCTGCAACTGTCACCAGG